>JBBPRQ010000066.1:0-80903 GCA_038093095.1 Boletus insuetus | reverse complement strand
GTCACAGCGATAATGTGCGCATTTGATGACAATGCGCAACGACAACGACAACAATGGGATGGGAGAATGTCGCTGTTGCTGCAACTGCCACCGTCACGGTCGAGGGTCAAGATGGTGGTGATGAGCGTGAAGGGGGTGGGGACGTTCCGGATGACTGGGAAGATGATGTATAGACGACATAGGTCTGTGAAAACGGTCTGCCCGTACGAGTTTTATTAATATCGCACTTGAAGTTGAAAGTTGCTTGGGGCTTTTGACGACACCTTGTACATAGAGTCTTTCACGGCAGCCAAGCTTTAACCGTCAAAGTTGGGTTCATAATCTGTTGAGACCCGCGATGCATAACGAAGCGCACGCAGAACACCGAACCGGCCAAACTAGATTGTCAACTACGTTGTGAAAGATAAGGCAGAGACAGAGCGCAGCCCGTTGATCGACCAAGGAACCGTCCAATCAGAGTCGACTGACCGCCGTGTTCCGCGCATTCAAAGTAGTCGGCCCTTCGCATTGGTATGCATCATAAAAGGTTTGTGGTGACGCCGTCGAACAGATTTCTGCTTTGGCGCCATATCATTCGACGCTCGTAAGCGATGAACGGTGAGTTGCACCCGAGGATTGAGCTGGTTGATGGATCGATGAATGCTGAAGCCACGACTAGGCCTGGGCGGAGACGCGAGGTCATCGCCACAAGGCTGGTTTACCCCTCAGTTTCAAACGTCTTGGTTCAGACTCGAGACCATCATCCTCCCAACTACCCTCACCTGCGACCGGAGTAACCTATGAGGTTCGCTCCGTGTGTTTTGGCCAAGATGATCTTGCAAACTGATTAAGCGTGTTTGATCGTTCCCAGGCATGACCGCTCACTTTTCGTTGCCATTGGTAGGCATGAGATGTCGGGTTCTACTTTTGAGGCGCTGCGCTCCTTGAGAGTGTCGCTGCCAGGTCCGCTAGCCTTTGAAATTGGCCCGAGCACTAGGCGGTAACGATAGCATATCATAGAAGCATCTTTCGCGCGAATGCTTTCCACTATTTTTGCCGTCTCGGTATTGAACGCTCGATCTTTCGGGCCTTTCTTCAAAGCGTATGCACCACCGGTCCTCGGCTTCGGGGCCATCGCGAACTGGTGGGTGGACACGGAGATTCCGCGTTGTCATGGTAGGCCGAGGGACGATGTCGTATTCTTGGCTGGGTCAGTACTCATCACCGTGTGCATGCGCAGCCCTTCCAGGCATGCATCTCTCCCTTCTTTGGCACTATACGAACTCGATTTGGCCCTTTTTTTTCTCATTCCTCAACCCAAGGGGTAATTGAGTTGTGTGTGCGGACGATCGCGGGTATGTTGTGTAAGGTTGGTACACGCGTTTGAGCACACACCAGTGGTAACGTTTCTTCACCTCGGATATCTCTCTTCTTTACTGACGGGAAACGACGGTAAGAGCAACAACTGGCACTGGGGGATGACGACCACCTCTCACCGTCTCGCTGGAAGATTCAGCAAGTTTTGAATGAATTTATTATCAACTTGGAATTTATCATATCCACCGAGTCGTCCGCGGGTCCGAGTCTGATGTTGTGGCCGGTGAGTTATCTAAAAATCTAGATCGCCTTGGCATTAGATTCTACTGTGATATATACATATATAGACGGAGGCAACACTCCACAGACTCACTGGACGTCATTTGTTGTCTAGCCGATCCTTCATGGAGTAAGAGGTCACATCCAGCCGGATGGATAGCATCTGCTTCTCTGAGTTAGGCTATTAGTCGTTATGGGATTGTACTCACGGAGGGAAATGCAGTAACGAGTACAACACTTACTTCCACGGAGAAGGACCTTGAAATTGGAGTGGATCGAGATGTGTTGGTAATCCTGGACTCGGATGCGCTGGGCCGAGTGCAATTGGCAAAGTAGTTTGGGACCCAGACTAATTGGCAGGTTTGTTCGGCCACCCTGCCTGGCCGTGCGCAGCTGCATCATCATCTTCAAGATGGGCTTGCGTGTGGGGTTCTTTCGGCTCGGATCAGTACTACTCATTAAGCATGTCGCCCCGCGCGCGAAGTTTGGATGCCGGTGAGTACGCCCCGCCTATCCCCATTTACTATCCGATTCGAATGGTGGCCAGGGTTGCCAGCGAGTGGACTTAGGTGAGAACCTGGTATGAACTGGCGGTCGTGAATAATTATCCGACCCAAGGGCATTTTAGCCGTACCATAAGTCCGTGTGCCTATGTCTCAGTGCACTTCTCGCTGCGGTTGCGGCCCGGGATCATCTTCAAGCCACTGGAAGCCTTCAGCGGCACCTCCCGCGAAAATTGATCCAAAAAAAGTCTTGATTAGTCTACCAGGCTGCAAGGGCATCCGCGATTCCGCGTTGCCAGCCGAGGATAGACTGGGTCTGTCGTGTCTCTCCATCTCCTGTTGCTTTGACTTATTTCAGGATCCCCTCGACCTTGTAGAAGCTCGCTTGCGAAATTAGTCCAGATATTTCACATTACGTACGGATTCTCCAAGACGTGCGGCCCATCTTACAGCCTACTATCTCCGCTCTGGTTAATTAAGATTCGCCGAGAATGATCAACGGTGAGTTGAGCTTGAGGACAAGTGTTGGTCGCGTTGAAACCTCGAGGACAGGGGACGTGAACAACGCCAGGGTCGAGGAACGTTACAATTTAGTTCGGTGAACTCGGTCCTACCAAAGCTTCGAGTCCGAATCGATTTCTCCGAACTTCTAAAAATCCAATTATCCAAGACAACCGTTGGAAAGTGTTCGAACATCCTGGATCACTCCCAGGTGTCACTACCCACTTTTATGTTGCATTGTTGTTTCGGTCGGCTAATAGCAGGCCTTGGGCTCTGGAAGTTGTCGAACGTGCTAGTCATCAAAGGCGAACCGAATGCGCAGCCCATAACGACAGGTCATTCCAGAACGCGGGAACATCTTCGTCACCGTGCCTGTCTGCCTGCCGTTGGTCTCCTTATTGAATCCCCAATCTATCAAGTCCCTCAGAGGCGCACTCAGCAGTGTCTGCACCGCCGGACCTAGGCTTATCCGGGAGTCGCGGTGGAAAAAGAAAAAAGCCAGCGGACGCATTCAGAGAATCGCGCATTGCTCAGATTGTCATGGTGGGTGGAATGACGAGGTCGTATTCTGAAACAATTGAATCGAATTGTTGAGCACAGCAGCACACGTATGCGGGACCCTTCCAGGCTCGACTCCAGGCTGTACATGTGCGTGTTGTCTCTTACACCGGGTTGCTCTTCATCTAAACTACACAAACTCCATTTGGCCTTTTCTTCTCGTCCCTCAAATCAAGATGTAATTGAGGGGCGTGTAGGCGGACACCACAAGAAACCCGGACATGTTGCATCAACCCGCTGAGAATTCGGGATGCATGGATTGATTCGAGTCTTGGCGTACCCAGGGCAAGGTCCCAGGTTCACGGGCATATGCTTGCAAGGTAGGCACACATGCTTGCTTGTACCTTGCGGTTCACTTGAACCTAGTACACAGCAACAGTTCCATCCTTGGGTGATACCGTCACACACGATATTTCACTACCCAAACCCGACTATTATTATCAATATTTTTGAAAGTACCGAAAGGACACTGAACGATAACGACATCATAAATCATTCTTGTGATTTGACGACGTTTATCAATCCACGCCTACCGTCTCCCTCTCGTTCGTCAGGGCAAGCGTTCAGTGGATTCAACATTGATTGGAGCGTCGAATCCTCGGACAGTCTTGGTCAGCCTTGTGCTGGAGGCTGTTCTTGTCTGCTAAAGTTGTACTTCCTCACCGTTAGGATCATTCTCATCTGTCCCTGATTTTTTTCCCTGAGCTGTCACAAAGGGCGACAGCAACAACTGTGAAACTGTCCGGGTTCCACTCCACCTCCGCTTGATCGTGGGTCGACATCCCAACATACACCCGCCGGACTGATCGGTATCCGTTTCAGGGACTGACATATCTGATAATCGCTGCACCTGGTCTCCTTCAAATAAACACCATATCTTACTACTACAAGATCCTCCACGAGAAAAAAAAAAGGTCCGCATAGAAAGAGCAACCCAGAAATCTGGAGACCCCGAGTCGAGAGATTGCATGTGATTACAACACCGCGAGTTGCCTTCGGATGCTCAGCGATTCAGTGTAACCGCGGACATCGACGTGTGGTAAATTTAACATGTGGTATTCCAAGTGAAACATAACATGCATAATACCCCAGCCGCAAAGTACATGAGGATTGCAAAGTGTACAAATCGGTACCGTTCTGGGCTACAACCAGGATCTATCGAATACAGAAGCAAGCGGGAATGGGACGATCAATAAGACACTCTAAAATGAAATCTAGAAGTGGGTGTACAACAGGGAACAAGCAATTCCACTTTATACGCCAACAATGGTAACAGATGCCTCGATTGGTTTGAGTTGGCAATCAGGAATGTTTGATGCTGATGAACGAGACAGTTGCTGGCCCAATGTCTACAGATAGGAATGAGAACAAATGCGAGTGTCTTGAGGTAAAGTCTCGTACCACGACATCACCGTCTTGTAACAGCGTTTGCTGCTGGATTCGGATACCGTTGACGTAGGTACCATGCACTGAGCAACGGTCTCTGATAAGGATCTATGTCTGCTGATCAGTATTTGGTGGAGTTTCGATGAAAAGGTTGGTCAAACCTGTTTCCCCTGTATCCAGACTTCCGCGTGTGGCGTACCCAACGAAAGGTGACCTTTCGGGAGGATGCCGTTGGACGGCGAAGGTGCGACATCGGATTCGCACTCCAACTGTACTCTGACTTTGTCCGCGAGCAAGAGCTGCTTGGATTCAAAGGGGAAGCTGTCTGGAGTCGGAGTGAACGATATGGTAGGCAGGGCGTTGAAGTTCATCGCAGCGAGGATAGGTTAGCTGAGTGGTTCTGAGGAAGAGAAGAGCGAGTGGTTAGAGACACGGATGGATTTCCTCTCGGTTTTATATCGTGCATCGCAATACCTGTGCCTAGCGTAATACGCTGAGGCAATTGATACGTGTAGCACGACAACAACGGAGAAAGTCACAAGGCCAGTGTTATGGAATTGCACATTCAGGGCCGTGCAAACGAGAGCCCCAGAATTGAGCGTCAAGGAACCCCGATGCAATTACCGGTGGGTGGGTACACCAAAGTTTACAGTCTTTCCGGCGGCGTGGTGACTGTCAATTCGTGCCAACGGCACACCACCGGTGGGAGAAACATTACGCAAGAATGGGGCTGGTAATCATAGATGAATGTCGAGGCCTATGACTCGTGGAAGCGGTCCGCCCGTACCCAGACTGGTTCCTTCCATTCTAGATAATGTTGAGGTCCGTTAGCGACGAGTTGAAGCAGCTTCCAGATCGGGATACTCCACAACTAGGGAGAAAATACGCAGTGGTTTTCGGAGATCCGAGCTGTAGGGAGTAACAGGGAAATTGCTCTCCTCTTCGATTCGCATGTGAGAGTAATGTAGAAGCCAACGGCTCATACAGGCATGGTTGGAAGTCTGTTTCGAATATTCGAGTCAGAGTAATGGAGAATCTGGTGAAGGGTGATACTCGCGACCGTTCGATCGATAGCAGCTTGGCGCGTGTCAACCACGTTGCCGGTTCAGATGAAGGGTGCAATGTATAGAATTTACTACCCTGCAGTGGTCTTGAAGAAAAATTTAGCGAGCCTAGTTTCATTCTCCTAGTAAATGTAAGCCAGTGTCGGGTGTCCTGATCACTGTCAACCTCAGGCCTTGATCAAATCCCGGTTCGACTCTGTCAGTAGTCACGTGACCTTCCACTTTTCTCCAAAGAATCCAAACCCCAGCTCTTGTCAAGTGTCCGCTGTAACCTGTTCAAGCAAGTTCATAGTTCACATGTCTCGTCATCCCCGAGCTATCAGGTTTCTCTTATGGCCTTCTCAGGGCCCATTAAAAACGTCGGCGCTTGTACCACCCCGGACACCACCAGTACAGACTAATTTCTCCACGCGACAAGCAAAATGGATCTCGGAAGACCTCTCATATCCCCGCACCGTTTCCGCAGTTCCAGATGACGACGCGCATTTCACTGCTCACCTTGATTCAGTATTTCGTTCCTTGGAGTTTCCCCCAGAGCTAGCAAAGCGAATACTCACTCATGGCAGTCATAGAGCTGCTGCTATTCATGGGCACAACGGTCGCCTAGGGTTCATTGGTGGGTAATTACTCAACGAATGTGATTTTATTTCACTCGTGGTTGACGTTAACACGAACCTCAACAGGCCGCCGTGTCTTGGAATCATATTATTTATTGTTCGTCCACGAAGCTGCGCATGGCCGTGCTCACCACGATTATGAACGCTTAGCTTCACGCGCTCTAAATACGTATTTCTTGGGAGAGCATATCGCACCTCACTGGTCTCTTGGTCGTGTGCTTCTCTGGGTCCCCACAGTTCCAAGGGAAACTCTTCGGGTCACTCAAACCCGGAATCCCGACTCCGAACTGGATGAAGCCTTAGCGTCATCTCCCGGTATTGCAAAGAGTGTCGGGCTTTACAAAGTAATGGGTGAAGCCGTCCAGGCTGTGGTCGGGGGTGTTTATCATCAATTTGTACGTGCCCAGCTTCCAGTTTAGTGGCGTCTACAGTGTTTGACGACGTAGCGGCGACCTTTCTTTCCTCATTGTGGCATATAGGGTGGCTCCGTTGCGCATCAATTATTCCACACACGAATTCTTCCGCATCTTTTGTTACCTGGGAGATTAAGCGGGGTTCCCGAGGAGTTTCATGAAACAGCGTTGCGAATTTGTGAACGGATGGGCGGTCCAGAAAGTGACCTGCGACGTCATCTAAATCCAAATACCCCTGAACACACAGAGGACGAACATGTACATGTATCAGCCAAAAGGAGGGCCGCGTGAGTTACTTGTTTCATTTTTACCTGAGCAAGCGTAGGGTTCACATATGTAGCAGTGCCGCTGGAATATGACCGTTGTCATGATCACTCGCTTGGATCGTCGAGTTGTATCTCGGAACCCCAAAAAATTGCCACAGTCTATTTTTTTTCTTAATTTCCAAGGCATGCTCTTTTGGTGGTACTTCCCGTAAACCAACCAGAGTGGATAAGCAGGTATGACAGTCTACAGTATTCCTATTCAACGAGCACGCAAGTGTGGCAGTACAGGACCATTGCAACCCATGATCGAGTGACTCGTCTCGCTCATCAGTCTTGTTGATTAGTCAATTCATCGTCTCATCTCATCTTATCTACTCAGTCAAACACGGAGGAAATTTACTTATCCACTTCGCCGTTCCTCACTTGCCTTGTTATCTTTACACCTGGGGCTCGTGCATCAAGATAAGTGATACACGAGGCCGCGGCTCCCGGCTAGATCCACATGAAGGACGGGGCAATCAATCATGCCCTTTTCGCGTGGAGCGGCAACGGCATGACCCACGATCCGCTGTGAAATCAAGACCACAGCACAAGGCTTGTTTCTAGGGAAGTGACGCCCATCGGGTCACTTGATCGTTTTTGTGAGCACTTTGAAATCTCTTCCGATCAGTGTGGTAGAGCGTACCGTCAATTTACGTCTCTCATACACTCGCCCGGGTTCTAGTCCACCAGCCGGTGGGGTCGCTTCATCCCCCGTGGAGCGGAGCTTGTGCGATCAGACGGGAGCATTCTAGATGCAACTGTCACGGCGCTGTCCTCATTCAAACCATAAGTTGGGTCCATCGCGAGACAAGAAAATGCGAATATTACATGCAGCTGCGCCGGACAGCTCAATTAAGACTACAACGCACCGTTGGTTGATGCGTTAGAGGAACGGCATCAAGATGAACGGAAAGCTTGTTGCTAAACCCGACATTGCCACCGCCGAAACCGAGGCGCAAGGTGCAAGGCACCAGTTGGCACCTTTCAATGTTCCGATCCCGAAATTCTTGACGTACAAGCCCATGACATAGACTTGGGTAACCGCATTTTAGAGGGGCTCGTGATGTAAGTAACAATGCAGCGGAACCTGGGCTCTGGCTCCTTGGAGCTATCAGTTCCGCATCACCATTGGAAGACACCATCGGTGACCCACATTGTATTGTCAACCTGACGGACATGTTCCACAGCCTCCTATCCAGACGGGAATAAGTGGTTTTTCATTGTCACCCCCAGCCCCGCTGAGACGGTCCAATACGCGTAATTCCGCTTCTCCGCCCTTCAGCTGGCCAAATATCACATACTGGCCTTTCAACTTCTTCAGCTGCGCTTCGTCGTCGGTAAGCACGACAAAGAATTGTGACGTGTTTCTGGCACCCGATCCGGTCTTGGAACTTGCCATCCCAAGCGAGCCTTTGCGGGGAATCACCTTGAGACCCTCTTCCTCAGCTTTGAAATCCCCTCCGTAAATGGACTAGGCGAGATTGGATCAGAGATAGTGCTACTATGCATCCAATGGTTCCTACCTCGCCACCGCTTCCATCTCCCCGAAGTATATCTCCGCCCTGAGCAATAAAGCCCTTGACGATTCGGTGGACCGGGCATTCCAAGTAGTGAAGCTTCTTATTAGAAGCACTTTTGCATGGCCCCTTTTCTCCGGTACACAGCGCGACGAAATTGGTGGTCGTCTTTGCCAGCTTTGGTGACACGCTCAGCTCAAAGACGAGCCGCCCCGCCAACAAAGGGTCTGGGGGGTCGAACAAGAGGGGCGTCTCGTGGCCCTGTGATGCGTCTATTCCCTGTATGATCTCTCTCTGCCAATCGGACAGTTCCTCTGGTTTGGACGGTAGACCGTAGCTCGCAGCCTGTTTGTCGAGATGTGATCGAGCGCGATCGTACGTATCCAGATCGCGTAAGAACTTTTTGGAGTCTCCCATGCAAAAATAAGATAGATCTGACACCCAGCCATGAGTACCTGGAGAGCTGTCGACCAGAAGATCGATATGGGCGAATTGATTGAACTGACTCGAATCCATTAACCCATTGGTTCGGAGATGGCCGGGTGGTCTGCACACCGATGGTCCACAACGCATTGTCGACTTCTTTCGCCATCAACATTATTGGCGAGATGGCCGAGCGGTCTAAGGCGCCAGACTAAGGACCAGGTCATTCGATGACCCCATACATCTGGTCCGAAAGGGCGTGGGTTCGAATCCCACTCTCGTCAAAGCTTTTTGGCAATCTGACGCATTCTGACGATACTCTTACCGGATTCACACCCTCTTCCCCTTCACTTTCACTGCTGTGAGAGCGATCCGCGTCACATACGGGGAGATGATGATGTCAGTCAGGTAGATCATGACACCGGACACAAGTATGCGGTTGCCTCTTAGCGAAGTGAGTGACATGGCAGTGAGTGGTGACCTCACGAAAGCACGTATATAACCACGACATGCCGCCGTCTGATCAACTAAACAGTGCTGTACTTTGACGCTGTTTGAGAATCGATGCGCCATTGGCGCCGCACCTGCCACCGACCACTGGCAGTAGTACAATTTAACGGTTTGGAAATGACTCGGACCAGCGATAAGCGTTGCATTTGTGACACCAACAGACCTTCCAACCTGAAGCTCGTCCGAGCGCATTATTGCCTATTCCCGCCCATGCTTCCTGTGAAGAACCTCGACGGCGTATCAAGATCGCGCTCGGTCGCATAATGCACGCAGTGCGAATCAACAATTTCATGACAGACATCCAGTTGGCAGATTTGTGTGGCAACGTTTCAATGGAGGCACGTATCCATCTCGCTGTATAGAGTATGGGCGTCGCCTTGTTGATACGTTCACAGCTTTTGTGATGATCGAGAGTTTTCTGTGGAACGCTGTGAATTGAAAGAGAAAGTTACATCTGTATCTGATCGATTCAGACCGGTGATCGGTTTTCGCGATAGCCTACAACGTCCTTAGAGTAGTTCAATCACCTGTTTGATATGCATTAAGGAAGAAAAAAAAAAGTGTGATGAGAGTGGGATTCGAACCCACGCCCTTTCGGACCAGATGTATGGGGTCATCGAATGACCTGGTCCTTAGTCTGGCGCCTTAGACCGCTCGGCCATCTCACCATGCAAGGGATAGCAGGAGGAGTGTGGATATGGCTATTGCTGTGACCATCACGCGTCACAATGTGGGTACCGCTGTGTGCGTGCTTTGCAAGCATCGACCACTCGAGCATCCAACATGGCCTCTGCATACTATGAGTTTTACAGAGGATCATCGTACGTTTAAAGCTTTACTTGGTCGCAATTCGATCCCTACAAAGGCCCCTGTAGCATTGGCATGGCTCTCACCGACTCGCTGGACGAGCTCATCACGAGCGGCGCCATCACGCCACAGCTGGCGATGAAGGTCTTGCAACAGGTTCTCCATGTGGCACCGCACACTACGACCAAGCACGCTGACGACCGTCTAGTTTGACAAATCCCTTGCAGACACGATGGTCAAGCAGGTTAAAACTAAAACGACGCTCAAGGTACATTCTCCTTGCTGGTTTCGTGGGGTGTGTTTCGCTCATGGTGTGTGTCAAGGGTCACTTGCATACGTATCGTCTTTGCGACGATGTGTGGACGTTTATTGTCAAGAACCCGTCTTTCAAGATGGAGTCGAACGAAATGGTGTCGGCACCACGAATAAAGATCATTGCATGCAAGAACGGAGACGCCATAGAGGCAGGAAAGAAGTGACATACCTGCGACGAGTCCACTGTCATTCGCATTGTACCATATAGGTCTTGTAATTAGCTCGCGGTGTACGCCACATGCAAGCAACCCAGTGTGTTTGCTGTGGAATATGAGCAGAAGCTGTGAAAGGATATCCAGAGCCTGGTAGCACACACGTGCTCATAAATATAGACTTCCCATCTGCTTTAGGGTGTCGGCTTTGTTCACTCATCTTCTCCTCTTCCTGCGACCCCATGGATCTCATCACCTATCCAGAACCTCCAACAGAATCAAGCGTCTCAGACGCCCGCAGAGCTCTCGAGATGCAACGCCAAGAGCTCTCGCAACTCTCAGAGCAGATTAACGCGGCAGAGGATGCCCTCACGCAGATCGTCGTCGACAAGAAGCGTACGATTCGAGAGATGCAACGCGAGCAGCATGCATTGGAAGAGAAAGTAAAGCACACGCTGGCGTATATCTCACCCATACGGCGACTACCCCAAGAACTCCTCCGCCATATCTTTATGTTCAATTTCAACAACCACCCTTGCTGTGCTTGGATCCTCGCCTCCGTTTGCGTCCTATGGCGTAGACTGGCTCTATCGATACCTAAATTATGGTCCAAGGTGAGCGAGGTATTCTCTCTGGCACGCATCAGGTCTGGCTGGGTCTCCCATTCCCCCATCCTTATTGGCGCCTGAATATGCTATCGATAAAAACGTGTTTTCCATTCACCTTCTTGCCAACTGATATATCTCTGGAATCCCTTGCGGCAAATACCTCCTCGAGTTGTTTGATCTGCCACGCTCCATGTTCCTTCTGAGCCATGTGTCGTAGCCCATATCCCCGCATGCCATCCGCATCCGTTCTCTCGTCCGTTTGGGTTGTTTCATCTGACCTCTCTACCCAGATACGTCTCGTGACCAACCAAAGCGCGTCTCCCGACACCATTCGCCTCTGGCTCGAACGATCCGGTGACAAGGTTCCCCTGGACATCGAAATCTACCTGCGAGTAAGCTGTAGTTCGTCAGAATCTTCTAGTCGTACTCGAGCATCATCCCCTACACCTTGGATTCCACCCCCACCCAGCCCACCGACGCACTATGTCCTACCGCATCCTCCGCCAGGCACTGCCATTCTCTTACCACCAGCACAGACACCGATCATCGTCCCCCAGTCACCGTCTCACCATGATGCCTGGGGAGCATCTCCTCCTCCCCCTTCCTCGCGAAGTTCTCCGCAAGTTCAGCGCAACACGCATTGGGGACATATTACAATCTTTTACCTGATTGAGCAAATGCACCGGTGGCAACGGTTTGTCTTCCGCTTCGACAAGCAATTTCCCTCGATATCTGCGCTCAAGTCTATCAATGGTGCGAATGACGCATTTGATTGAGAGTTTGTAATTAATTGTGTGATGTAGGCGACGCTCCCATGCTCAGAGAGTTTGAAATTTCATGTGCAGAGACGATTTACGCTACGGAATGGGCCTGGCTTCCCTGCACCACTCCGTCAACCCCCTTGGCGTTATCGCAGCTGCAGTCCCTCATGCTGCATCATGTACCGTTCAAGTGGTCCTCTCCTATCTTCAAGACGGACTTGCACACTCTCAACCTTCGGTCACTCCCATCCAATCATCTACCACTAGATCGGATCTTGCACATCATTTCAAGTAACCCAAATCTTGAATCCCTCACACTGCACTTTGCCGTTGTCGTGCCGGCCATCCTTCCGCTGCACACTACATGTCTACCAAAGCTTCGCGAACTCACTTTTGGGGGGCATTACCACATGTCAACGCTTACTGACGCCCTCGTCCTCCCTGCGTTGGACATACTCAGCCTGGACATTGAAGCTCGGGACCCGATCGAGGACGTCATCACGAATTTGCTCCAGAGATCTAACAATCCTCCTGTTACGCAACTGTCGGTGTCATACGGGAACGCGAACAATTCTACACTTTATTATGGACCTGGAGGGATTGTTATTGTGTGGAATTTTTTGGCGGAGATGAATCACCTTCACACGCTGAACGTTGGGGGGACACCGCTCGAACCTTTTTTAGTAGCACTGGGAACGCCCGAGGACGAGCAAGCACATTGGATCTGCCCCAATCTGAAAACAGTGACAATGAAGAGTTGTCATACGCATCCGGATGGGATCGCGAAACTTGTGCAGCTTATCGAGGCACGCAATCCAGAGACGGGGACTGCTACGATGGTGCACGGTGTAACACCTTCAAAGCTCCGGCATATTGAGTTGTACGATTGTGCATCGGTGGGACCGGATGTGCTGGAGTGGCTAAAGAAGCGGGTGGACGAGGTTGTTTGTGCCGAGCCGTGTTATGGGAGGTCTACCTAATATGATAAAGAGCCATTTATATTCGAGCTTTGTATATCCTCGTAGCACGTATAGTTGTAGTGGTATTCCCGACTTGGATGTGTATTAGTGTTTTATGTATGTATAGTGTGAGCTGGGTCGGCTGAGGGTTGTTTAAACATAGACCCGTTCTAAAATAAACACGCACGAAAGGCGCACTAGCACCGCACGTAGATTTGTGATAGATCGAAGCATTTGACTTTGAGCACTCGACGAAGCGCCCGTCGTACCAGAAACGTGGGTCGAGGTGGCGTTGTGATCTGTAAGAACCGCTACCTACTGCCAAGCCCGGTCTTGGCTAATGGACGGAGACAAAGGCAGTTCAGGAATCCGCAGCAAACCTCACCCGCTCGGCTAGCGTGTGCTAATGTGAGATGTTAAATGCCGGATCAAGAAGGGTGCATCGAAAAGAACAGGGTGTTACCAATGCGCGTGGATACTCTGGTCCCGGTCATCTGGGATCAAGAAGTGACGGATCGCCGACCGCACAGAACATGCGGAGCCAAGGTGGAGTTGAGTGAGTCAAACCCTGTGCTGTCGCTTGGTATATAAGCGAGCCACAGACCGTCCTTTTCATCCAGACAAGATGCCAGTGCCAGTCAAGACCACAGAATGGGGTAATTTAAATAAAGCCAAACAGGGATGCCTAATCCCGTATGACATGGAGATCATGCACATGAACAATCACAGGTTGGTCTCAAACCTCAAACGTCGCGACAGCCCTCATCGTCCCAAACAGCGGGCAGGCACTTGCTCCTCAAACACGTCGCTCACAAAACACTCCACACCGAGCAGAGCTGCCTACCTGGAGAGACCGCTACGTAGCTGTGTTGAGGGGTGCGAACATGTCTCTGAATGGGCATGGCGCACCAGCAGACACCTTCCTTCCCGGCTCGGTACCACTCCCTCCATTACCCACCACACCCTACGCCCCCATAGAATGGGACTGGGACGTCGAACACGAAGACCGGAAACATGAGGCAAAAGCCGATGCTGCCCTGCACGACGCACAGCCCTTTCACGTCGATCGAAGAGTCCTCAAGGACATCGTACGCGAAAAGACCCACTGCGAGGTTGGGCGTATCACTTTTCTGAGCTCAGGCAAGTTGATCCTTCCCGTTTTCCATTTCCGTGCAGTCCCTGAACAGCTGTAATTAGGAACATTTCATAAGGTCTGTTGATTTGTCTAATAATGCGATGTCGATGCCGTACTAATCAGTCTTACGTGGCGCTCTTATCAGGCTTATCTCGTCACCTTTACTGACACGCGGCAGCTGGTCGCCCGTGTGGCCCGTCGGTTCATGCCTCGCCTCAAGACGCAATCAGAGATCGCAACAATGCAATACCTCCGCGAAAAGACTCGCATACCAGTACCAGACATATATTACTACGACTCAAATCCTTGTAATCGTCTCGGAGGTGAATATGTTCTCATGTCCAAGGTTCGTTGTTCCGGTCGACATTCACGCAACGCTTGTTCCTGTTCCTGACTTGCTCGTTGTCTAGGCATCCGGTATCCCGCTCGGTAGAGTGTATCACTCCATGTCCAACGAGCAACTCAAGATTCTATTCAAAAATGTAGCATCCCTCATAATTCCTCTGTTCGCTCAGCGTTTCTCACATATAGGATCTCTTCATTTCCCCGTCTCCCGGTCAGTCACATCACCCATACACGCGCCCTCATCCTCGTCAACACCCACTGCAACCTATACACATTTCAAGTACTTTTCATCATCAGCCACCCCCACATCTGAATATATGCCGACGGCAGTCCACTCTACCCGCATCATACCCGTTCCAGTCCATGTTGGCTCTATCGTTTCATGGCCATTCTTTGGATCCGGCCGGGGTGACCTTGCACACCCTTCCGAAATCGATCGCGGTCCCTGGTCTTCCACACAGGCCTATTTAGAGTCTTGTATGCAGCGCGAAATAGCCGGGGTAAAGCGGGAAAGCGAGGGAAAGTCCGCCCCACATCGGTTGCATCTTGATCCGGATGAGATCCGATCCTCCAGACACCATCACCTCGACGCGGTCCCTGATGATCAGAGTGATGACTCTGATGAATGGGATGCACAAGAGAGTGAGGAGGAATGGGATGGTCCTGGGGATGCCATGTACAGCGACTATCGCCGCATGCAGCGGAGCACATTCCTCATCGCCCACATCATGCGCCGCGAACAATCCGTGCGCACAGAGATGGGCCGCTGGATGCGTGTCATGGACCGGTTGAGGGCCCACGTGGATGACGCGGGTCATGAAGAGTTTGGGCTCGATTGTCACGATCTGAACTTGGAAAACGTATTCGTGGACGAGCGCGATCCCACTCAAATTGTGCGTCCGACCATCACCCTTTCTTCCCTGATGGTGATGTTTACTCATCGCATAGACGTGTATCATCGATTGGGAGTCGACGACGACGCGGCCGTTGTGGGCTTGCGCTCACCTTCCAGCGTTCGTGCAGACCAGCCCGTTCACGTCCAAGTTGTTCCGAGAGGTCGTCGCGTCAATCGCATTTTCCAAGTCGCCGAAAAACGTCAGTCTCGCTGCGACCACCAAAGAATGGCTTCACTACGAAGCCGTCGGTGCCCGACTCCGGCTCGCCCACCGCTGTGTGGAGTGGGACGGATGGGAAGAAGGGCTGGTCGAGAGCATTCTGGGACCGGAGGAACATGAAGAAGAGTGGTTCAAGGACGTCGAGTCGACGGTCGAAGGCTCGGAAGTGCCAAGTCCGTATACTGGCGGGGCATGTGTCGAAAACATTGCGACGTCGGAGCCATCGTCGGGGGCACTTCGGGTGGCAGCGCTCAAAAGCCGGAAACAGGCGGGTCAGTTGCCATTGAAGAAGGCCAAGGAGAGCGAGCAGACACTGACGACGACGGGGGATATATGTGGCGGACGTGGTGGGGAACTTGGACGGCGGTTGGAGGCGTGGTTGAGCGTGAATGGGGATGGGAATGGGGATGGGAAGAGGCGGTGTGTCCTGCAGGATGACTATGATGCCGAGGCGGAGTGAGGGCGTTGCGTGCGTGTGTCTCTTCTTGCTTTCTTTCTTTTGGTGAGGTCTTAGACGGTTTTATTCTATGGTCGGGGGTTTGGCATTGGACCCCTGTAATGATGCATGTCGAACCTTTGCTCTGGCTTTCGGCGACACTATGGCATACGATGGACTTTGCATGATATCGCATACCATGACATATAGCAACTCTTTTCAAACACTTTGTAAATTCGATAATAATCTTTTATTTATTGCCCACATCTTGGATGCCTGGAACATCCCGTCGTGTCGTCGATGAGTCTAATGATCAATGGTATGGTAAAATGAATACATTGGATTGCCAGTAGACTGCAGTACTCTATGCACTGTTGATTGGAACACCACAATTACCCTCATCCTCGCCCGTCCTGCTTGAGCGTGCGGAACCCCATCTGCCCGCCCGTTCTCGTAACCCGTGGGACGCGTCTCTACCGCACGGGCGTAGAAACGGCGGGAATAATGTCAACCGCCGGTCGCCTTTCACGTCCCCTCCGAACGCGGATATGCCGTGTGGAAGAAGCTGTCGACGTAACGTCTTCCGGATCGGATCGAGAGCGACCACGGACTCAAGACGCCGTCTGAGCGGTCCTCCGAGTCGCGCGGGCATACTCACACAACACCGCTCCATGTCCGCGTCCGAGTTCGTCCATATCTGACGGGATCGCGTCCAAGCTTACTTATGTAAGTATAGAGGCTCGTCCTCGCTGCGCGCGATGCGAGCAGGCTGGACCCGCTTGTCGGGAACTGGACACATGGATGCATGTCTACGAATGAGTTCTCGACCGCCGGTGGGTTACCGTGACCCCGGGAAACGTCCGTGCGACGTAGTCCTCGACGCGGACGGGGACCACAACGCTCGAGAGTGGTTGAACGGTCTTCTCACCCCACGGACGCGGAGACCCTCGCTCCGCCGAGGATGCATGCGCGGTAACTCCAAGCGCGGCCGAATTGCGTGCCCCTGGTGCTGGCACACCATCCCAAACGCAGATTACCTTCCTACAACTGTGCATCGTTTGAGAATAATTGGAGAGAGGCGTTGATGAATCGATCGGCGAACCAAAAGTTGGGTAGGTAGTCTCTGATATGCATGTTCGTTTAGAGTAGAGTACGGGACCGGAAGAGGAAGACTGGTGACTGGTGTCTAAATATGGTAAGCTAGTAGTGTAACTAACTTTGGGCTGGATCTCTCCAACGCTGATTGTCGTCATCCAGGAAAACCATCCGCGAGCTTGATAGCATTCCTGGAAATTGCTTGCTCGAGATCGCTTCTTTAAGTAACTCATCGAGGCACTCGAAACGTGTTTGGAATGCAATGCCGAGTTCGCTCAAATGGGTAGGCTAGTCGGAGTGACCATCCTTGAGCCTTGAAATCGCTTGGTCGAGGGCTCGTTGAGGTAATCATCTTTATGAGGGTGAGCATCAGGGGTGAGGCCAACGGCATCTCTGTCTCGAGATCGCCTGCTCGAGACCGCCTATGTTGCAGAGTACGAAACGAGCTCGGAAGGGGCTACAACTTGAATTGAGAATGCATAATGACCAGTTGGATCAGCGTGGATGGCCGGTCAGGATGTCCGATAGGACAGGGAGCAAGCGCATCGTGACAAAGTGCGAGCAAGACATCAATGGAAGATCGATGTCGTTGACCCGCCAGAGGGTGAATTTTCCATCGCCGTGTTTGACAGCGCAACCGCGCGACAAGGATGGTCGAGGGGACATTTATTGAGACTACACTCAAAATGTTCAAGCGAACGTTCGAGATCCTGTTTTCCCCATACTTTTGGTAACACGAAAGCGCGCAGTAGCCTCGGTTTGTCGCATCCTCTAGCTGAGCTTGGGATTCTGTGATTGGTTGTAGACATAATGGTCACCAAGATAGATGAGCAAGGTGATATCATATCATTGTCCTCTGATCTGAAAGTGAACACTATTGCGGATGAGTGCCCTAACCTGTATGTAAAACTCTGTCCTACTCACGAAGGTCGTTTACGCCGCAGTCCAGTAGTTGTTTCACGCCAATAAACCTTGGCAGCTGCTCCCCATCACCTAACATCAGCTGGATATTCAAAAGATGCCTAGGTTGCAACGCAAACGGTGGCATAAAGCTTGGACGGTCTGCATCCTCTGTTAGTGCTATCGTGTATGCAAGGTGGGAATCACCCATTGGAATCGGCCCTGCCCATTCACTGACACGGGTTTATCCATTCGCTTCCGCTCTGCTGCTGCACCGTAGTGAAAGTCGTCTAAGGGCAATGGCAACATTCGTTGCTCGGATACTCACATTGTCATCAGCATCTTTACAGACTGTAGACAAATCAATTGCGCACGCGTGATAACCATTTTTTCGTTCTCGCGTGCCTGCGTTGCAGGAGTTGAGAAAAGAGTCCACACCCCGGGGTCCCCGGATCCAGGTGTTTCCCCAGGGTCAAGATCAGAAATACCGCGCGATACTAATGGTACGCCGTCCTGTTAGGTGGCTAAGTTAATAAACAAGGAGCTATGTCTTAGACTCACAGTCAAGACATTATATGTGTTGCACTCAGAGTGTGGTTGTTGATTTTCCGTGCTCGAATTGCTGGCCATGGTTGTTCAAAGTGACAAATAGAGATGTCAAAATATACAGCGAAGAACGTAGAACCGTTTTTCCTTCCACAAAACAAATGATGGAGATGTATCATATGAGAGAAAACACTAGTTTCCGGCTGAAAGAGCGTATGGTTATCAGGCCGTCTGATTCCTGCGTTGCCATGCGTTGGCGTGGAGAGATGACACGACTTGTCGGTGATGAGACGACCCAGACTTGACCCAGACCCGGGCTTCCTATAAGCACGTCCGTTTCTAGATCGAATTTCGGTTCTCCACTCGGGCGAGTTGGCGCTCTGAGGTAGTACCGAAAGCTGACTCAATGAATGAGGTACCAGCCAGATCGTGTTCTTATGAATAGGAAGCACGGTAGATGAGATAATTTACCATGGGAAGGAGGCAAACGATTAGACGCGACGTATGAGCCTCCTACACCCTGCATTGCGCCATGTCCACGCCGTCCGCGCATTGAGGTAGATATCCGAAACATGGACAGCTCTTGGACGCACTCGCCTTCTGAAGTGCTCCAACGGGGTCTAGGATTGGTTGTGTCAATAGAGCGTCCGCTGAAACCGAAACTGCTTACTTGGATGGGAATCCCAAGAGAATCTGATTTCAGTGGATGAGAGTGTTGATCTTTCTGGGCACGCAGCACCTAGTGCCCACCTCAAATGCCGATGTTCTTCCAGCCATAAGTAGTCAGAACAAGTAAGGAGTGTGAACAGGGCAAAGATGCATTGCAATATGCCAAAAGTTGGAAAAAGTTGGATGAATTTGGCGGGCTATAGATACACAAGAACGGGTGGACAGTCTACGGGCGATCTACTTGCTCCCAGTCGCTTTTTTCGTTTGTGCAAGGATTTTGTCGACTTCGGCAATGTGCCTGTCGGACAATCTCTGAAACTAGGCGCAAAAACAAAACGTGTGATTTTCATTAATCACAGGTTACGACAAATATCGACTCACTTCTTCAAGCTCGGCCGAGTGCTTCTCATACTTGCCCTTTTTGACACTTGCTTGGTGGTGCTTCCGGATCTGAACACGCACGTCTTCTGCCATTCGGCTGGTTGTAACGACAAGGTTGTTTCGAGCTTCGACCGTTGGTCTATGAAGGTGAAGCAACCAGACGTCGCCGAGAGCGTCAAACAAACTGAAACTGAACCTACTTGGGTATGGGTACCTTGAGCGTTCGCGAATCCAGCCGCTGAGGCACAATGTTGGGTAGTTTCGCATTATATATCCCCTGCTCGACCGCCTTCGTATTCTACTCGTGGTCACTCCTCGTGAGCAGGCACAAACGAGGTCCGAGACAAACGCACTACGCACGTGTTCGTCGAATACTGTCACGATCAGCACCGACCCGTCCTTGATCCCGACGGTCGCCACCTCCTCCAGTTTCACCGTTTGCCCGCGCCCCCGCTCGATACGCACCGGGGAAAGCAGAGCAGGCGTGACGCGTCCGCTCGCGCGTGTCTCGAGCGCGGCGACTTCCTTGCGGAACCAGTCGACAGCAGAGGTCATCTTGGAATCAGTATTGGCGTACTCGGCGCGTGTGTCCTCTGAGTCGAAGCGCAGTTTGGAGCCCGGAATGAAGGACACAGTGGACTTGGCCTTCGATCTGGAGGCGTACGTGCGGGACGCTGGCAGGCGACGGACGAGGATGACATGACGAGGGGAACTTACGGTGGCGGGCAACGTCGTGGCAGTCCGACGTGCCAGATGTCGAATGAGAGAAGACATGTCCTGTCACTAGTGTCCCACAGAATTTTCAATGCAATAGGTTACTTTCCTAAATAGGAAGTTCCCCTGTGTATATCGTAGCTCTAAACAATCTACGGAAAACGCTTGCTCAACCCATCATATATCAAAAAGATGACTGCACTGCTTGGTATAGACCTAGCCACTGTAATCCCACATCCGGCATAAAAGCCACGGATGCCCTGCGCCCTCCACATCGCCTTGGCCGTACCCAGAAAAGTGGGCGGCGAAACGCCCTTGCCGCGCGGTCGCAGCTCCTCCTCCGTCTGCATCGCACTCTTGATGGTGTCTGCAGGGAAGAGGGAAAAATTGAACACGGCCCCGGCGCACGCGCCAGCGACGGCCGACTCCCATGGAAGTATGTCTTTGCGAGCAAGCGGCGCACCCGTGCGCGCCGTACGTTGCTGGACGAGCTTCGTCGCAACGAATTCCTTGCATGCGAACCAGGCGGCGCCGCCACCTGTTTCTCGGATAAGCGTGCCAGTTTGACCAAGCCATAGACCCCGGAGACCATCGTTGCGGATGACGGACGTGAGAACAGCGATGGGCCCTGGAAGTGACTGGGGTTTGATAGACGTCATGGTCGGCCCCAGAGCGGCGACGGTGGCTCCAGAGGGATGTGAATGCATAGACGTTCCAGGGACGTCCACAGCAAGCATTTGCACTTGCATTTTACATTTGACGAGCTCTACGGGTGTCAGGACAAAGCTCGTAATTGCGCCAGCGCCAGCGCCAGCCAGTGCAAGCTGCGGAAGGGTGAGCTCTTGGGAAGACAGATGCCCATTGATCCACCGTATCACATGCTGTAGCTGGCTATACGACACGAAGAGGGACGCATTTTCAACCATCGCGCCTACGACCGGGGCAGGCAAACCCTATCGCAAAATCCATGAGTGCATTCCCACACGCATACATGCACGAAAAAAACGACGCACACGATAGAGTCCTCGTACACCCTCGTTATGAAACGTTCGGACGAGACAGTCGATGGGTCCCTTGAACCTTGCAGTTGCATCTAGCACTTGCGACTGGAGCCTAACTTTGGTGAGGTCGAAAGGGTGTTCGAATACCTTGGAGGTCATGCCTGCGATCTAGGAGCATGTTACAACAACCGAGTCATTGGATGGATGATGACGCACACTGCCAAAGGTGATGTCCTTGACCGCCTGTATGGCGGGTGAGACAGCGTGTGTGTCGTTGGTCATGACGGCGGGGCTGAGGGAATGCGTGCTGGTGGAAATGAAGAAGGACGAGGCTGGCGTGCTACTGCATTATTTGAGGTTTAAGACGACCAATCCTGTGGACAGCTGTATATCGCGCAAACCTTTTTGAGCGACAATTGCAGTCACGCGTTCTCGGATCAGCTCCCTATCGGACTTCGGAAACATAACCTAGATCTATTATGTAGACACGCATAGCCGTGCATCTAATGCTACTCCTCCGGTATACGTATAAACACGCTTCGTGGAACGCCATCTTCCTGGATCACCGTCACTTGCTTGAGCGTATATCCATTTCGTTTGGGTATCCACCAGAAAAAGATAAACCAATACACCACGCCCAATAAGCCAACCGAAAGTGCGCCAACGACGTGTGACTATTAGAGAGTATCAGTGGCATCTCGCTGTATTCAATGACCGAACGACGCACATAGTATGGGAGATGCAGGTACGGCTCATAACCAGATGTAGGCGGTATCATCGGTACCAAAACCAAAAAGGCATTCGAAAGGAGGAAGAACACGACTGCAAACTTGTATGCTCGGAATGGTGGGTTCCAGTCATATGACTTGAATGCATCCGTATACAACAACAGTAATCCCTCCGAGATAACGAGGTTGAACAGAGCGAGAGGGTACGAGGAGTCTGGCGCCCAATAATCAGAGCAATGGACAACAGGCTGATGACAGATACTTGCAGTTGACAATCAAAAGATAGGCGTCCCCCGGCGGCGCCAACGTCATCAACAAAACCGAAATTAAGTATTGTGTGAATAGTCCAGGAAGGGGTGCGTTGAACGGCTTGTTGCTCGCAAAGAACGAAGAATACGGGAGGACACCTTCACGTCCCAGCTCCTGGACGACTTGTAGCTAAATGAGCCCTCGAGTTCATATCCTAACCAGCGAACCCATACCTCGTCCTTGGGTGAACAAAATCGAAAGGATGTTTCCCAGCATGGAAAGGGAAATGACGACACTAAGGGCCTGCACCAGGGATAAACTCAGGCATCAGCATAAACCAAACTATGCTACGCCCACCCTTTCTGTTGAGGGACCATACAGATTTCGGAAGAACAAAGCACTGGCAGGAATTAGTTTTTTATGCAAAGGCAAGAGGGACTCTCTTACGCAGGGATGGTGCCTCCATTAAGCATATCCGCTTTCGACACCACTGCAAAGTAAGCCACGTTCACAGACACATACGCGAACGCAACGAAGCTCATAGCCAACGGTGCCGCGACCTTGATTGTTCTAACTGGGTCACGGACTTCCGACAAGGCATAGTTGGCGTTCGAATATCCAATGTAAGACCTAGTATGATCAGCCGTATTTCAAAAGTAAACATTGAGCTACCCACCAGATGACATTGTACATGCCAATTACAAACGCATTAGCTCCAAAGTTGGAGCCTTCCCAAAATGTCTGCCATGTATAGTTATTGGGCTGATCGTATTCCTTCCCGACAGCGAATCCAGGGGCACCAATCAAGCTCAGGAAACCAGATCCAGCAATCAGCACCAAAACGACCAATTTGAATGCCCCGAGTGCGTTCTGAAGTTTCAAACCAAACTTGAGGAACGCGCTGTGCACGATGAGGCAGAAAGTCGAGCATAAGAATGCTACGATTCGGACGTTTGTTGGAGTCCGCTCGTAAGCCAAGGCATGGAGTACATCTAAAATGAATATTAGCATATTTGAGACCACCGCAATGTTGATGCATACATTCTCCAAAGGCCACACTCGATGCAGACATCCAGCCCTGTGTTAAAACCCGGACCGAGGTAACAAAGATATGTGACAAGGCAGAGCGTAAAGGACACCCACGATGAACACGCCATACACTGCATAAACACAGGTAGTAAGAAACGCAGGGTGACGAAAAATGTATTCCATGTAGGTCTTTTCCCCACCACTCCGAGGGAGACCCTATACCAACGCGACTTGAACAGTTCTGCAAGCGACACTTGGAGTGAATCATACCGTCCCGAATTCAACATACACCGCGGTCCCTGCGGCGGAGACCAAGGCACCGAGAATCCACATGACAAAAGTCATCCCGACGCTTCCAGATGAATTGAGAATGATACTCGGCGCTGCAAAGACTCTAGGATATGATCCAGTCAATGTCTCTCCCTCTCAAGACTGGACAAACATACCCAGTTCCGATCACCCTGTTGAAGATGAGCGATGCAGCACTAAGTAAACCTAGAAGAACAGATGGTCATTAGCACTCGTCCTGCAAATTTCGCCTCAGCCGCCTGAAAACCAACCTATTTGGCGTTTGTTGTCAGGCACATCATCGGTGAACAACTCGGTGTTCGCTGGCAGGGATGAGCCGATTGATTGGCAGGCTACCAAGTATCCACTTGATTTTACGAACCGTTCTCGGCATCCTCCCCATGCACTGCAGGCGTCCTCGATAGGGAACGTGAGTGCGACCGAAGAAGGGGTTCTGTCTCTGAACTTGCTGGTCCCAGCTCCGTTACGCCAGACGAAGAGGCTTCATATACCATGGTCAGTCTGCATGCAATGGGCCTGGGAGACAAACCAGCGAAGAGAGTGGGAAGACCAAAAGAAGCCTGGGTCCGTTTTCATCACGCCAGTCTGTCGTGCTTTTGGCATTCCACTTCAACTTGACAAATCAGGGTGCAGACTCTTCTTCTTCTTCTTCGTCGTCGTTACCCTAAATGGACCCCGGCCACAGCTCCGAGTCTACGACAGACGTCATTTCCTTCGAAGTCCTTCGTTTATTAGGCCCACAAAGGCATCCGGATGAGAAGATGTACCGGTCCAACTTGTTCAGTGCAGTGTCAAAATGGTCAAATGTTACAAGCTAGAAGCAGTAATACTGAAACAGGGAAAATGTACACATAAGTCACTACTGACTTGCCATCCCCGTCCCCAACGCGACCGTGAAGGTAGCGCTATGACCCCTGCGTGGTGCGTTTCGATCCTGGAACCCTTCATTGTCAGGTAAAGATACCAGGGCGCTGCTCTAAACTACGTCAGGCAATCAAATCGAATCAATTCCTCTGGGAAGAAAAGCTACTCGATACAGACACGCTTAATGTGAGCAGGTTATAAGCTGAGTGGTGGGGCTGAGCAGGTAACACCAGACAAATGAGTAAGGTTTGCACGAGAAGGTTAGCAACATGCATCATGAAACGTCAACACCGCACCCATACTCGCAGCTGCCGTACTCGCTTGGGGTACAGGCACAAACTGACCGGGACCGGTCAGTGACAGTGTACCTCAAGTTAATAACACGCCTAAGATTGCATCTCTCCCCTCGAGTCAACCACCGCAAATCTACCAGGAGGAGTTGAGAGGTATCGAGGGTAACGGGAAATGCGAGAACGATGGATCCATCGTGCAAGCTCAAGGCGAACGACATAGTTAAGCCACTCACACCACGCGCCGGCAACGTCAAACGATCTTACAAACCAATTTTATCACCATGGCTTACCTGACTTATGTCTGAGTCGTCCAATCGTCGCATCGAACTAGGACTGCCTCGTGATGCACCTGTGATCAACTGTGCGGCGCGTGTCCTAACATGGTATGAAAGTCCTCCAGAACGACCAACGCATGCGGCTGAAGGAACAAAGATTCCTAGGTCAATTGCTCTATCCCAAACTCCATATACGTGCACTCAATTTGGTTTTCAGCAAGAGAGTCGTTTTTACTTTTGAAGCCAACCATCATCCTTCCCCTAGGTAACCGTTAATGTGATGTTTGTTCATTGATTTATTCACTTTTGGTTTCAGTCTGACTCGAGCTGCCACTAGTGATGCAATTGGGGCTACATTGCAAGTACATAATTGATTTATTTGTGCTGCAGAAGTAAACACGTCTAGCTAGGTGTTTCCCGCCGCCGGGGGGTCTTTTCGGGTACGGAGCGCGGCAAATGTCTTTATAATGCCACTATGCCTCCGCGGGTATCCGTCTGAACACATTTCGTGGAACGCCATCTTCCTGGATCACCGTCACTCGCTTGAGCGTATATCCATTTCGTTCGGGTATCCACCGGAAAAAGATAAACCAATACACCACACCCAAGAATCCAACCGAAAGCGCGGCGACGATATGTGACTATTAGAAAGGATTGATGACGTCTCGCTGTATGCAATGACTGGGCGACGCACATGATATGGGAGATGCCGATACGGCTCGTGTCCAGCCTCAGGTGGTATCATCGGTATCAAAACCAAAAAGAGGTTCGAGAGGAAGAAGAGCACGACTACAAACTTATACGCTCGGAACGGAGGTTTCCAGTCGTATGACTTGAATGTATCTGTGTACAACAACAGTAATCCCCCCGCAATAACAAGGTTGAACAATGAAAGCGAGTAGGAGCCATCTAGCGACCAATGATCAGAGAGGTGATCGACGAGTTGATGACGGATACTTGCAGTTGATGTTGAAAAGATAGGCGTCCCCTGGCGGCGCTAACGCCATCAACAAAACCGAAACCAGATATTGCATGAAAAGACCGGGAAGCGGTGCATTGAACGGCTTGTTGCTCGCAAAGAACGAAGAATACGGGAGAACATCTTCACGTCCCAGCTCCTGGACAACTAATATCTACGTGAGGCGTCGAGATCATGTGCTAATCAGAGATCTCATACCTCTGCCTTGGGTGAACAAAACGGAGAGCATATTCCCTAGTATGGTAAGAGATATTACAGCGCTGAGTCCCTGCGGTAGGGGTAAGCTCAGACATCAGCATAAAATCAGACAGCACTCACCCTCTCTGTTGCAGGGCCATACAAATTCCGGAAGAACAAGGCGCTGGCGGGAATGAAATTTGCCATGTAAAGACATGAGAAACACTCTTACGCCGGGATGGTGCCCCCATTCAGCATATCTGCTTTCGACACCACTGCAAAGTAAGCCACGTTCACAGACACATACGCGAACGCTACGAAGCTCATAGCCAGCGGTGCCGCGACCTTGATTGTTCTAATTGGGTCACGGACTTCCGACAAGGCATAATTGGCGTTCGAATATCCAATGTAGGACCTAATACAATCAGCCGCGATCTCCGCCAAAAGTAAGCATTGAGCAACCTACCAGATGACATTGTACATGCCAATTACAAACGCATTGGCTCCAAAGTTGGAGCCTTCCCAAAATGTCTGCCATGTATAGTTATTGGGCGGATCGTATTCCTCCCCGACAGCGAATCCGGGGACACCGATTAAGCTCAGGAAACCAGACGCTGCAATTAGCATCACGACGACGAGCTTGAATGCACCTAGTACATTCTGAAGTTTTAGACCGAATTTGAGGAACATGCCATGCATGATGAGGCAAAACGTCAAGCATAAGAACGCCACGAGTCGGATGTTTGTCGGAGTCCGCTCGTAAGCCAAGGCATGCAGTACATCTAGAATGGATATTGGTGCATCGGTGGCCATGACAGTATGAATACTTACATTCCCCGATGGCCACACTCGATGCAGATATCCTGCCCTGTGGCAGACCGAGGTAACGAAGCTGTGCAACAGGACAGAGCAGAAAGGACACCCACGATGAACACGCCATACACTGCGTAAATGCAGGTGGTCATGAATGCAGGGCGTCGAAAGACATATTCCATGTAGGTCTTTTCCCCGCCACTCCGAGACAGGCCCTATACCAGCACGATTTGAACAACTGTGCCAACGACGGGTAGAGTGAATCGTACCGTCCCGAATTCAACGTACACTGCGGTCCCTGCGGCGGCGACCAAGGCACCGAGAATCCACATGACAAAAGCCATCCCCACGCTTCCGGATGAATTGAGAATGATACTCGGTGTTGCAAAGACTCTAAGATATGATCCAGTCAGTGTTCCTCCCTCCCAAAACGGGCCGAGCATACCCTGATCCGATCATTCTGTTGAAGATGAGCGATGCGGCGCTAAGTAACCCTAGAAGAATCGATATCATGAGTGCCTTTCCTGTACAGTTGGTATCAGCCAAACAAAAACCTACCTAGTTGGCGTTTGTTGTTAGGCACATCGTCGGTGAACGACCTGTTCACTGGCAGGAATGAACTGGTCGTCGATATTGGTAAGAAGTATCCACTTGAATTTTACGAACCGTTCTCGACGTCCTCATGCTCCAAAGGCGTCCCCGCTAAGGCACGGGAATGCGATTGAAGGAGGGGTTCTGCCTCTGAAGTGGCTGGTCCCAACGTTACGCAGGCCGGAGAGGAAGCTGCGCGATCGCATGACATGATGTTCGGTCTGCGCACGGTCTGCGCACATCGAGCCTGAGAGGGCCCAAAAGAGAGTTCTCGTTCTCACAGGGTGTCGGGCTTGAGGTACATACTATCGCGTACGGTAACTTCGTCAGTCGCGTTGGTTCGTCAGTCACACATAGTCACAGGGTATCACACTCGAAGCGTTCGGACTCCGACAGTCGGCTCGCGACAGGACTAGTAGTAAGTTGGTTACAGGCTAGGAATTATAGTATGGATGGTAAATATCTGTATCTACGTCATAGCAGGGCTGCTTATTCAAATTATAGGATGATTCAACCTGGGATGCATCAAATGCGAAGGCGAAGCAGCCTCATCCCCGACCCGGTGGGTAGTGGTGAGGACTTGCAATGACTCGGCATCTGCCCGGCAGGTAGAATGAACTTCAGAGTCAGCTTAGACTCAGCCGCGGCACCATTCGGCGGGTGACGATTCAGCGTGACAACTCACCTTTTGCTATCTCGGTCATTTCTGCTCCGAATTTGCTCGTTCGAGCTCGCAAAGCATTAGAATTGATCATAGATGCTACGAAGTAGTGTGGACTCCAAAAGTGACGAACCAACGCGACTGACGAAGTTACCGTACGCGAAATTGTGTCATCGCGCGAACTCTATCTATCGCACGATGCTCCAGCTGCCAGTGAATGGCACATCACTTCAAGTCTTCAAGTTCGACTGGTTGCGAAATTTGTTGCTTTCTTTCACTCCAACATGACTCTGCGCACTACCTAGACACAAGCAGGGCTCGACAGACGTCAGTGTCCTCGGCATCATTCGTTTATCGAACCTACAAGTACATCTGGATGGAAGAAGATGTGCTGTGCCAGATCCAAGGAATCCTACAAGCATAAACACTAGTACGACTCGCGAGAACGTAAAACAGAAAATCCATAATCACGATTGGCCAACTTTATCTCCTCATCCCGGTACGACGACTGCACTGTGGATCATACGCAACGCAATTTGGATTTCTGGAACGCTTATTGAACTGCTGTTGGCTGTGACTGCTTTGGACACGGGGTGGTCGAGTCGTGCGCGTGAGGTTCCAACATGGGAGGATCGGGAAGTTTTCTGTACAAGTACTGTTCCAGTTCTGGAAACCCTGCCACCTTTTCCTTGATGTTGATCAAACAGGTGTGTCGAAGAGGAGAGCAAAGCCCGCTGTACTCACTGTGGTGTCGGCGATGGTAGTGTCTGCCATTGATTCGTTTTGTTCTTCGTCCAACACTGACAAGGTATTCAAGAGCTGGAGGATATTATGAACTATCTCTTCTTGCCCTAGAACCGTAAACCCACCTTGAGACCCAAGTTTGCATTACGTCCATGCAGTGTATGACCCGCTGAAGCCACAGACCGCGATTGCCGCTCCCGCTTCAAATCCTGACACACTAGCAACACCTCCTCCA
Source organism: Boletus insuetus (assembly GCA_038093095.1). Taxonomy (NCBI): domain Eukaryota; kingdom Fungi; phylum Basidiomycota; class Agaricomycetes; order Boletales; family Boletaceae; genus Boletus; species Boletus insuetus. The sequence goes on along the minus strand of JBBPRQ010000066.1, from coordinate 51,642 downwards.
GCCTACTCTGAAGCTCCGCATTATCCTTGCGCAAACGTGCAACCTCTTTCCGGAATGTATCCCGTTCATGACGAACGTCGACGAGGTCGCTGAGGCGCCGCGCATTCTCCGCTTGGAGTTGTTGGATACTTTTGCGTTGGCGGAATTGGACATTTTGGAACTGTTCAATGAGTCGTCCCGGGTGTCTTTCCATGCTTGTCGTTTTCCTTTCTCCTTTTTGACGTGTTTCGGGCGAAACCTACGAGGGGTTGAACTGGGTGTATACGAGTCACGTCTTTTGGTCTTTCTACTCCCAAAACCGCTGTTGTTATTCACAGCGCCAACGGGTATGCTGATCTAGCTCAGCTCAGACCATCTTGATCCCCCTTGAGATGCTGTTCTTCATACGTCGCGCCATCGCCGACCCCCTTGATCGTGTCGCGGAACATTCTCGGAGGGGCTGTGCGGTGTGTATGATTCGTTGTAAAGACGTCACGTGCTGTTCTAGCAGTGATAAAGAAGGGCTGTGTCGCACCGCCAACGGTGGAACGAACGCAGAAAAACTTCGGTGCCTGCTCGTGTGGGCTTTGAATATACGTTGCCGATCCTAAAAAAAGGCTGGGACGGAGTGAGCGGTGCCCGTGCGACGAGAGTCCGAGGGACCACAACGTTTTGCGTGAATCACCCTGTACTGATGCGGCTTTTGAATCCGCTCTTCTCCTCGGGGATATTAGTAGTCGGGAGCAAAGCACTGAATGTGGCTAGATCCACGATTAATTGAACAGCGGATGCTCTGTAAAACCAGATCATTGACCTGGACAGAACAGATCCAACATCTCTGACGGTTGTCACAGCGATAGGCTCCCATATACCCTTTTCTCGAGCGCCATGCATGGTGAGATGGCCGAGCGGTCTAAGGCGCCAGACTAAGGATCAGGTCATTAGATGACCCAGTATATCTGGTCCGAAAGGGCGTGGGTTCGAATCCCACTCTCATCACACTTTTTTGTCGCCTGGCGTGTCAGTGCTGGTGTGGCATCGACATGCGAGCAGCGCTCAGCCCAACGATACAAGCCGACGAGAGACTCTAGGGGGGCAAGGTACACTCATCCCTGCAAGCCTTCGCTTTTGGTCACGTCAAACGACTAAGCGAATTGGTCTTTTCCCAAAAGTTTACAGCGTTCAAGACAGTGAAACAACTTCCGCCTCTTATTCCACCCCAATGAACCAAGCTTTTTGACGTCTGCAAGGATCCTCACCAAGGACAGTCACTGGGTTGGTTGTCAGGACGTCGTCGTCAAGTCCTTGATCTTCCCTGTGGTAATGCTTACTAGTCTAGTGACCAGGACGGTCTAGTGCAATGCTTTCCTATTCAGAGAACCCCGGTACATCTACTCGAGCGCTCAATTCAGCACTACTCTACTGGCGTTTGGCAATAATACACACCACAGATTCAACGAAAAGAGACATCATCTAGATTCTGTTCCGTGAGTCCTTCGATATCACACGAGGGTCCACACTTTTGACACCCCAGACATCAAGACCCACATGGCAACATTTCCTAACAAGTTTAAACACCCAAGGGCGTACCATCCCTGATTTTCGTCTAATCGGGGCAGAGGGGCAATTTGCGATATATGGAGACGTTCCGTACAGGGTTTGCTTCATCCGCTTTGGATGCTTTCGACATATTATGGGATCTGCGGGACATGATCTCCGCCGTGCTGTCACATCTCGAGGGGCCGTCATGCCTGAACCATCACCTGTACATTAGGCGGCCCATACCACCTCTTGTCAATCTACTGATGGGTCGAACGTGGCAATGTCGGGGCTGGTGACAGTCGGGAGGACTCCGAGCCTTTGGGTCGTGACGGTCGCGAATTTCCATGTGGACATTGAATCTCGATTAGATGAGTGCATCCCTTTTGACGAGGTAGCTTGCACTTGGTTTCGATCGAGTTTAATGTCATACATGATGCATTGATGTCCGAGCGTCGCCAAGACCGACCGGGTGCTCTGGGGAATACATGGGATTCTGCTCCTATATGAAGATAAGGAGTGGAACCAGTGTACGTGAAAGTCTCCGCTGTGCTCTCAAGACAGTCAAGATAAATAGCGAGTTACCTTCTAAAGATCTGACTCGTCAACGAGGATGAAACGGTGCCAGTGGTTCTTGGTAATTCCCGGTGACCACACATTTCACCGACTGGGGATGACGGATGCGATATGGGGAAGTCGGTGCTGTGCGTATTCTGTTACTTATCGTGTGGGATTTGGCCCACACGGCGGACTTACTCAGCGAAGGAAACTATGCTTGGAGGTCACGCGGACCACAAGCTCCGCAAAGAGACGCCCGCAACTTATAATGTGGGTTCAGATGTTACCCTCGTCTCTCAGAACTTCTCGAACCCAGTATGGTGTCCAACAATAATTCATATGTTCGTCCTGTTCCGATTTCCAACTCGGACTAATTCATTCGCGTTTATTAGTCCAATGGGATGCTTCTGGTGTACGTGTGACGGCGGCTCTCTATATGGCCGCCTGGTAATTAAACTTATCTAGGCACGAATCATACGTTCGTTATCAACCCACCTATGGAACGGCTCGCCCACGTTAGTGAATCATTCGGCCTCACACTCCGTTGAAAGAACTGGTAGATGGGTCTCTGCGAGCGCCACACATCCCTGAGGATGTCTTCTCGCGCTCCCTCGTGCCCTGCGTGCAAGTACTGTGATCACACGCTCGAGTTGGTGGCCATCAACGCTCGCGTAGTCTCCCGTGCGACTTCAGGGGTCATTAGTCAGGAGCCAAGCCTCATGATATCCATTACAGCAGAGGATGGTCTTCTGTCATTGGGTGCCACTATTCGTTTTCCGGTCTCAAATGTTCACCAATGCTATTTTCTGTCTCTCCCCACCATGCGTCCCCTCTCTGGCATATGTTCCGGTCGTTTTCCGTCTGGTGGTCACGGTCCGCATTGAATCCCGATATGTACTGCCACCTTGGTCGAATTCTTAAACGAATCCTCCACGGAAAGATGATGTTCCTTGTTTTCCATTTCTGCGTTCACGCTCGTTTCCCCTGTCAGGCTATGCATCGGTGGACGATTTTGGGTGCGCTCCTGATCGCATCTCGGCATGCAGTCGCCTATGACATCTTTCGCGACTACTCGGGGTCAACCTTCTTCGATGGCTGGGATTTCTATGGCAGTTTTGATAATTTGACCTGGGGTATGTTGTTTGAACTGGGTACGGCGTCTGGCTTTGACTGTTGTCGTCATCGAAGGCAACGTTACCTGGGTGACCAAGGAAGTGGGTGCCAGTCAGAACCTGGCCTATGTGAATGGCGAGAATCACGTCATCCTCAAAGTAGATAATGTGACGAACGTGACGTTTGGCGAGCTACGGAACTCGGTATGGCCAACTGTTTGCTTTTCTGGAAGGAGAAGCATGTTGACGAGATGTACTAGGTCCGCATAACGACCCAAGACGCGTATGACCTGGGTAGTTTGTGGATAATAGACCTGAATCACATACCGTACGGTTGCTCCGTAAGTCCGTGGAGCTGTCCATCATGTGTCTCATTTCCGAACGCTGATCATGTCCCGTGTTTTGCCAGGTTTGGCCGGCGTTTTGGAGTTTCGGTGCGTACTCCCGATGGCTTGTTGAACCGTTGGGTAACATAGATCCCAGGACCCCACTGGCCCGAAGACGGCGAGATTGACATTATAGAGGGCATAAATGTAAATCCCAGTAATCAGATGGCGATTCATGCCACGCAGGGATGTTATCATAGCGGCAATACGGATCAACTGGGTTCGACGGGGTCAACTGATTGCTCCCAAGGATCGGGATGTACTGTGGGGGAGACGTTACCGAATAGCTACAACTCCGGTTTTGGCCAAGCCGGTGGCGGCGTCTTTGCTACGCAGTTTGACGTTTCGGGGATCTTGTGCGTGTAGTGTCTGACTGACAACTTGGGTTGGTTCTGACAAGGACGTTTGTCACGTCAGTATGTGGTTCTGGAGCGTGCGTTTCTTTCTTGTCTTGACGATGTAGGATTCCCGTTGACGACCAGATTAGCGATCAGACATACCTTCTTCTATATCTGAAGCCACCTCCACGTCTTCGATTGATATATCCTCATGGGGAACCTCGCACGCTACATTCTCGTCCAACATGTGCAATATTTCCCAGTTCTTTACACCACAGAATCTTGTGTTAGACATTGATCTATGTGGTGTCTGGTAAGGTGCTTGTATGCGCGATGAATCATGGGGTACTAACTTTTTTCCTACTATAGGGCTGGAGTGCCGTCGATATACGATTCGCAGTGCGCCAACGAAGGTCCTACGGGGTTGTGTGTGAGTGTACTCATACAACAGGTATGAAGTTGACCAACTGCATTTCATCAGTACAACGATTGCGTGGTCGGACCAGGAAGTCCGCGATACGATAACGCCTACTTTGACATCAACTACGTGCGTACGTATACGACCAGCGTAAACGCACCGATTGCTACGAGCACGAACGCACCGCCGCCTTCTGGCGGATCGATGTCAACATTGAGTGCGTCGGCGAGTCTTGCACAGAGTACGGGGACGTCAGGGGGTGTTGCCAGGATGCATGACTTGGTGGTGTCACTGACGATGGCGTTGTGTGTCTTTTCCGGGACGCTGCTTTTGACATGGAGTATTTGATGAAACGTAGGACTATTGTGAGGGCATGGCACGTCATGGAGAGGTATGCTTGGACGCTTTTATGGGGTAAATCGTAGATTGGGACTTTATGGTGGACGCGATCGATCTGTTGTATACTTGCCCGGTGATGTACTGTTGCCAGAGTCGGTTTTATTGTTCGATCCGACGACGGGCTCGCGCGGCGCTGTTTGGGGGTGCTGTCTGAATGAGCGACTCGTAACAGGGGACTCAGTGACGGCTATAATTGCATCTGCGGGGAATCTGGCAGGCGACCCTGAGCCATGTGGTGAGCCCACACAGGTTCTTTTCACCGGCGGCGATGCAAACACCTTCCCGAGTCGCCGCTGATGCTGATTCCAAAGGGATACTCTGCTGCGAAGTGCGACTCGGAGGTCGTTCTTTTGACCGTCCACTTCAGCTGAGCGATATTCTAATTCTCGTTCGGATCTTCGATCACCTGGTCTTGATGCATTCTCACAATTTATTGTCCAACTGCCCGCTTCACCTGGTCTCCCGGCTATATAAGCTTCGGCCCCGTTTCCCCGTTTCACCTGCCGCGTCCATATCTCTTTCCCTCCTTCAACGATGTCGACGACCCAAGAGAAGAACGACCCCACCAAGGTTGAGAGCATCGACAAAGGCACCACCGAGCATCACGGCGACCTCACCTTCCTCGCTCAAGCCGCCGCGACCGAACATGCCATGACACCGCTCCAAGCCATGCACACCCACTGGCGCGCCTTCATGTGGTGTCTATTCATGTGCATCGGCGCGCTCTTGTGGGGATACGATGCACAGGTATGTCTCTCCGCATACGTCTGGGATAGCTCTGGTTGTTGACTCGGACCTAGGTCGGGGGTGGGTTGTTGAGCGTCCCCCAGTTCCGTATGGACTTTGGATACGTCTCGGATGGCCAACCCATTCTCCCTGCGAGTTGGCAGAGTGCGTTCAACAGCGTTAGCTCAATCGGGGGCATGTTTGGTGGTCTTTCATTGGGCTGGATCTCTGATCGTCTGGGGTGAGCATTGGTCTTTCCGTGGGGATATCTTGGAGTGGTGTTTGACTCACGTGAACGTCATAGACGACGTGGGGCTGTTGCCCTTGCATCCGTGGTGTCCATCATCGGTGTCTTGATCCAGTTCTTCACGCCCAAACACGTCAATGCAATGCTTCTTGTCGGGAAACTCATCAACGGGGTTGCGCTCGGTTCGCTGATCGGCTCTTGTGCACGCCTTTGGATTGCTGAACCATGTCATGATAGGGATGTTTGTCTCGTGTGCTGGTGCTTACTGTGCAGAGGTATCTCCGCTCGCCCTGCGAGGTATCACGACAGCTGGTGTGAATCTTTGGATCGTTCGTAAGTCTAATTTATTATGCATCATTTGCTGTGCTGGGCCGCTGACGCTTTCTTAGTCGGCCAATTGTAAGCATCCTTGCATCCATTCCCTGGCCTCCTCTCTGACCCAGAAATATCATCGTCCACAGCATGTCCAACGGTGTCATTCGCGGCACCGGGACCAGGACGGATATTTACGCGTACAGACTCCCGTTGTGAGTGATGCGTTGCATCCGTCTATGCCCTCGCCAAAATTATTCTTGTAGTGCTCTCCAGTGGATTTTCCCAGTCATCCTCTTGATTGGCCTTCCTTTCGCCCCAGAGTCGCCCTGGTGGCTGGTACGAAAAGGTCGGTACGAAGAGGCAGAGAAAGTACTCCTCCATCTTGGAGGACAGACCATCGACGCAAAACTCCAGCGACAACAAATTCAGGAGACGATCGAACTCGAGGATTCGTATGCTGTGTCATCAACGTATGTAGATTGCTTCAGGGGTAAGCTACTCATCGCGGACTCGGGATTCGCGTTAAACCATACTTCAGGTGAAAATCTCAAGCGTACAATCGTTGCCATGATGGTGTTTGTGCTCCAGCAAGCCGCAGGTAAGGCAAAGCGAAAGCGGCGTGTCCAGTTGTAGTGACCGAACCGTGTTTCCAGGTGTCGTCTTTGTCTTGGGTTTCAGTACATACTTTTTCGAGCTTGCCGGGTTTGCCGATAACAATGCCTTCAACCTCGGTGTGGGCGTGACCGCCATCGGGGTGAGTTGCGCAATATGCTCAGAGTGACGTCTGCCTCAGGATCGTCGTACACAGGTTGTCGGAAATCTGTTGACATTTTATACCGTCAATCGCTTTGGCCGTCGCTTCCTCTTCAACTGGGGAATGGTCGCTTGCACTGTCATCTTGCTCTTGATCGGCTTCATTTGGATAGGGAACGCGAACCAAAATGCCAAGTGGGCCGTCTCCGCGTTTGTATGTCACCACCCCAATGAGTCCTGCCGTCGGTAGTACTGACACCAGATATTACCCTCCCTAGACGATCATCTACAACTTTGTCTACCAAATCAGCATGTAAGTCTGCATTGCACACACTCCGTCCGTTTCGACGTTCATCATCTTCATCCCACCGAAAACGAACAGTGGTCCACTGGGATACGTCATCTTCGCTGAAATCTCTTCTGCCAAGCTGCGTTCTAAGACAGTCGGCATCGGGATCTGGACCAACTCTCTCTGTGGTTTGATTGCTAACATTGTCATTCCTTATCTGTGAGTGGCTCTTGCCTTGTTCATTGACGATTTGTCGGAAACTTACATCCGTGCTTGCGTCCACTCCTACGCCTACTCGGTCCGCTCGCTCTGATGATTAGCGTCAATCCCGACGAAGCGAATCTCGGAGGCTATGTCGGCTTCATCTTTGGAGGTCTCGCGTTCGCAGGGACGATTTGGGCGTATTTCTTCATCCCAGAAACCAAAGGACGAACTGTGGACGAGTACGTGTTGTCCTTGTTGTCCTTGTTCTTACTGACATGCCGTGCCATGTCAGGCTCGACTTGTTGTACGAAAAACAGGTGCCTGCGAGACATTTCGAGACGTATAGGTTGTATGACGGAGATGGGGAGAGAATTTGAAAGATGTGTGAAGATTTGGAGTGTGCGCTGGTGGGAGAGAGAGGGCCTGAGGATACCACTGACTGATGACGGGCCCTCTGGGGATGCAACGATCACTGACGGGTATGAATGGAGATCACGATTGTACGATCTTGTAACGACGTCTTTTTTGTTTGCGTTTCCTTTTTTTTATATAGTCTATTTTTGGTGCTTTCTCGTGGTCCCATGAGAAGGTGGGACATTATTCACAGTCACCAACAACCAGTTGCCACCATTTGTGTCTGGAGGCACTGTAACTTGAAGTTGCCATCCATCCATATTTGAACTTCAGACACTTATCGATCAAGATCGTACAGCCTCGGTACCGATGAGCAAGCTCAAGCGCTCAGGGCCGGTGAAGTCGCAGGTACCGGAATAGTTTGAATGTCACACCGCGGGGGTCGGCGGGCGAACATCGCATCCGTACTACACGCCACTACCAAATATCAGCGAATCCCCAGGGGTCATTAAAGTTGGCAGTGAACGCTGACCCGCATACCACGGTTTCTCCAGTCACTCATGTGCTGTGACCGATAGTTTGCAAGGGACCCACTCTGGAATGAGGAATATAGTATCAACTTTGTGCGCCAGGTCCCAAGAGACACCGGACTACTATGACTTGGACATCGTCAGGCCGCGAACATGGCCGGGCAATCAGTGGTATGCACCACCGAGTCGTACATGCAAGTGGACGACAGGTCACATCGCTCGCCGTACCACCATAGTAAGTTTGCTCATACATGCCTGCCATAAAGATACCACGGTATTACTCATACCCGGCGTGTGCAACCCTTTAGTTATAAAACATGAGTTTCGTCCTACTGGGCTTCTGACCATCTCTTGCATTGCATTTCCATCAGGTCTAAAGCCATGGGGATGCATGTCCCTACTAGTGTTTGCCTCGCTGGTTTAGCACTGTACCTCGTTGCTCGTCTTTTCTGGAGGCGGAGCGTGCCACTCCCGCCTGGACCGTCTGGATGGCCGCTCATCGGAAACCTGCTCGACTTTCCGACCTATGCGCCGTATAAAATGTTGGGGACTATGAGCGCAAAATATGGCAAGTACATGGTGCTCGCGGTCAGACAATGTACATGCATCGCTGATTCCGTTCCAGGTCCTATGATGTCCCTCAAAGTAATGGGCACACACTACGTGGTTCTCAATTCCTTCAAGGTGACGAAAGACCTGCTCGAAAAGAAGAACGCTGTCACGTCCAACAGGCCTGCCTTTACGATGGCCAGTGAGCTCGTCGGTTGGGGTAACTCGACGGGCTTCCTACAATATGGTGACACGTACCGAAAACATCGCAAATTCTTTCATCAGCAGATTGGTAACAAGAGTAGCCTGGAGGCATTCTACCCTGCAGAAGAAGCGGAAGCCAAGCAATTCATACGCAATGTGTTGAAGAGTCCTGACGATCTGAGCGCGCATGCTCGCAGGTGTGGTCCTGATGCTGTGCCCTGCGTGCTTGTGAAAAAAAAAGTAACTTCTGCCTGGTAGAATGGCTGGCTCTGTGATCTTGAAAATATCGCACGGGTATAGCGTCAAGGAAAACGGCGATCCGTTGGTGGAGATGGCTAACAGAGCTATGCGCAATATATCCGTGGTCACTTCGCCAGGAAGCTATTTAGTTGATTTTCTCCCGATGTGTACGTCTTTTCAAGTCCTCTTTGATGAGTGCCAGGAATCGCTCATGAGTTCGTGCTTGACAGTGCGACATTTGCCTGACTGGTTTCCTGGATGCAGATTCCTCAAAGATGCGAAACGGTGGCGCAAAATGGTAGGCGAGGCAGTGAACGCGCCACACCAGTTCGTGTTGGAGCATTTGGTATGTTTCATCTTCGAAACCGTGGTGCTTCAAGTTGAGCGCTGGTATCGGGTTAGGCAAAAGGCGATGCTGTGCCGTCCTTCACGTCGAGGTTGCTTCAGGAGGGTGTTACTCCCGAGGACGAAGAGATTTTGAAGTGGGCATCCTTTTCGATGTACCTGGGTATGATTTCAAACCATCCATTTCGAGACGAATGTGCTTTCTACTGAAGGTGGTTTTGTGATTTTATAGGTGGATCTGACACGGTGAGTCGCGTTTTTCATGTCGACGCGAATCACAGTGAAACGAACGAATCGATGACAGGCGCAGTCCGCATTATGCGCATTTTTCCTTGCCATGACAACGTACCCAGAAATTTTCAAGAAAGCACAGGCAGAGTTGGATGCCGTCGTCGGACACAAGAGGCTTCCGACCATGCAGGATCGTGAGACGCTTCCATACGTGAACGCCATATGTATAGAGCTTCTTAGATGGAACGTGGTTGTTCCTTTGGGTACGTATATTTGCATGTGAATGATCTCTCGTCTAACTGGGGTGTAAATGACAACAGCGATGCATGTTACGACACAGGACGTGACCTACGATGGCTACCTGATCCCAAAGGGGTCGTTTCTTCTCGGAAACATCTGGTTCGTGACTCGCTGACGGCGATCAGGGTATCTCATGTCCAGCATTTTGGCTGCAGGTACATCTTGTCCGACCCAGGAACATATCCCGATCCGGATGTATTCGACCCGGAGAGATTCCTTGGTGAGAATCAACAGCATGATCCACGTGAGGCCTGTTTTGGGTGGGGAAGACGGACATGTCCTGGTGCGCACCTGGCAGAGATATCCATTTTCATATGTGTCGCGACGGCGCTGGCGACGTTGGATGTGTCGAGACGTGTCGAAAACGGTGTGGCGTGTGTGCCGAGGTATGAGGTCGAGGAAGGCACCATACGGTGAATGGGTTCACACTTATTCTGACGTGGATTTGGCTCATGATTGGACTTGCAGTTACCTCAAACCGTTCAAGAGTAGGATCGTATTGCGATCAAAGAATGCGGAGGTCCTCCTTCACGCTTGATTTGGATCAAATGTGTACTGGGGATCTGACATTAAAGTAACTAATTTCCACCACCATGACACTACCAATACTACATGAATGAATACATGGGGTGCGAACAAATGAACCTGCAAGATGCACTACTATCGATTGTTTGGGGATGACCATGCGGAGCAGGCGGCTTACTCACCGACAATCGGTCCAAGTTGCATAACTTATACACTTTCGTTGGTGTAAAACGAACCTTGCACCATACGTGTAAGAACCTTCAAGGTCCAATCCTGAAAACGGGACCTTACTCCTAGTTTGTAGAAAAACAACAGGGAGAGGGACAATGATAGTGGGTGAGAACTTTTTCTTCCCCTTAGACTTGAGGTATAGTTACTAGGGAGTGTGCAAAGCAAAGCATTCCGCGCTCGATAGTCCCAGGTTGTTCAAATGTTGATGACTTGCTGACATGACTTTATCAATTCCCAACCTGAAACATACTTATCGAATGCCATCAATCCGGACCTGACGGTAGAAGCATGTCGCGTTTACTATGTTTTGGAACCTGCACGGAATGGGCGCGGGCCGTTGTCACTTGTGGCACTTCAATATGACTCAATGAGTGTCCGACCAACGGTGGTCTAAACCGAGGAAGATCCATCCGGCTTGGCGAGCAGGGTGGTGTATAATAGCGCCTACAGTGACACCATGGTTGCGCGTTGAGCCTTGAGGAACCAAAAAAAATTCGAAGTATTGACAAATCAATCCTGATGATACCATACGAGATATCAACGAGATATATATATATACTCACGTGGCAGAAGTGATGTCAGACGACCCAGGAGGGAGGATTCATCCCCTGGAAGACAGGGACGCTTAGCAGAGGCTGGACCCGGACTGTCGGGGGGCCGAGCTGTGAGGCAGCATCGGACAAGCTGGAGTTACTAAGGCAACGTTTGTACGCGCCTGTGAGCGTGGTGTGGTCACTGTGGTGCGACGAAAACGATGAATTCAAAAGGACTACGAGGAAGACTGAGCTAGCAGTAAACTGGAGAGAGGTAAAGGCGATCACCACATCGCTTCCACGCATAGACCATACTCTCCAATCGCCTCGTGCCTCGGGCTCTCTTGAGGTGGCCCTCCCTAACATAATGGTTTGACAAGATAAGTCAGCATGTTGAGGTAGACGGTACCCAGCTCTATGTCAGTTGCACTGGACTTCAATGAGCGGTAAGCGTGCAACAACGGTCGACTGCGAGAAAGGGTTTTCCAAGCAAAACAGAGGACTTGGAGACGTCTGACCCGCCATTGAAGATACTGGAGAGCTCAGCGCTGCTCAAAGCAACAACGGACAGCTCATCGCCAAAGACAAGCGGGTGTCGGAGGAGGGTCGTTTTCGGAGTTGTGGGGTCGCACGGGGGTTTCCGGGTGTGTGGACAATATTGCTCACACATTAGTTTGGAGAGTTTGTCTGTTCGTCCTCGCCATGTCCTAGTGTGTCTCTTCGTCGCGTCGCACGACGAGCAACGTTTTGCTGACTAGCCCCGTGGACAGTGTCATCTTCGGTCGCAGCATCAAAAATGAGTACCTCACGCTGGGTACGCTGTTCACCGTCGGCGCCACCGTGTTCGCCTTGAAGGGCGGAAAGAAAGACGCTGTCGCTGCCGGCAAGCCTTTGGCAGAGCGGGTCAAGGACGCAGTGCCCATCAAGGCGGAATCGAGGTGTGTTCCGCTCGTTGCCAGTCATGGACACGAGACTGATGTACTTGTCAGCGAGGAAGAAGAATTGTAAGTGTATACTGTTTGCATTGTACGAGTCGCTCTGTACGATGTCCTCTGACACGTAGGATAAACAGCATCAAGAACTTTATTGCAGAGGCAGAGAAAGAGAGCGGAGGGTCATCACATCACTGAGCTCGTCGTCGGTTGTATTAGTGCTTGTGAGACAACAAATATACTTAGATTCCATTTCTGCTTTGGTATTTCATCGCCTCTTCGTCGTTTGACACGACGTGCTCGTCAGTAAGTAAAATTAGCGAGTTGTACGTGTCGTCCCTTGTCTCCACCGCAACGACGGGCAACATTTTCGACTGTGCTCTTCCGACGAACCTCATGACATACCCAGCAGAACACTCGGCGCTCCCTTCCCCACCGACATCCCCAACCCCCCCTAGAACGGCAGCGACGCGCATACGGATCAACCATCCGAGACCGGGTTCCATAAGCAACGTCCCACTCACGCCACGCACCGCAACTCATGCAGAACGAACGAGAAGCATGTCGCCGTCCTTGTCCAGGATCGTGCCCGCCGACGCGGTCACGTCAGGCTCTGAAATCAAGGCAATCGCACCGGCGACCGCGAACCGGGTGGCCAGCAAGCGCAGACAGTCGTCGATCGCCTATTACACTCCATCCTCGCCCTCCCCATGGAGTCAACGACCGCAATTGAACAGAACGCTCTCGTCCAGCGTGGACAGCGTGGAACCTGTTGTGGTGAACGCAAGGGAGAACGTGTCAAAGAGATCAAGCCTCGTGTTGAGCTCACGCTCACCCTCGACTCGTGAAAGCATATCTTCCTCGGAAGCAACCGGTGCAAGAGAACGAGAACCTCTGACATTGGTCGAAAAGTGAGCATGTTTTCTCTTCGGGGGTGGTTCATCAATGCGGCGCGTACTCGCCGCAGTGAGCATATACCACAGCGTGGTGTTGCCAATCCTTTGCTTCCTTCCCTTCCTTGTCCTTGCCTGGATCTCCGACGTAACTCCACGCGTACGCACATCTCGTGATTCCACGCACATCTTTGCGTTTACACGTCAATACACTACTCCTCGTCCCTTCCGTTTTTATGTCATTGCTGACCCTGGATCAGACACGCAGAGTTACTCCATTTCATCGCTCAGAAAGAGCGCAAATGTCTCGAACTTCGTCATCAACTTGCCGCACACGAAAAAGAGTTGGCAGAACGTGAGTAATTCTCCCCAAGCTGCAATATCTCACTGGCGTACGTCTCCGCAGTCAAACGTAAATGGGAGCGCATCGTCAACCGTGGTCCTGACCCCCTCACAAACCCACCCCTCACTGCTGGCATCGGTGGCGTTACCCTCGACGGACTGAAGGAAGGCGTCCGCATGATCGCTGCAGGCTTCAGCGACCTCGGCGGGGTCATCCAGGAACTCGAGTACGGCGGCGATAACCTCTTCGAACCCGAATGTGATCCTTCCACTGACGCAGCCCGCGAAGACAACGGCGCCTCGAATGCCCGCGCGAGCCGAACGGGCAACGAGCATTTCTCGACAAGCTCCACGGCCTCTATCCAAGAAGGCATGCACACCTCGGGTCATGTACTCGATGATCGGGACGGGGAGACGATGACAGTTGCGACCACCCCTTCTCTCGCCCGCGCTGGCAGTCTCAACTGTCGAATGCACAAACGCACCTCGCGTGTTATCTCCAAGGAGCCGGCGACGCCGCCCACGAGCACGTCCGTGTCACCACCCTCTCAGAGTCCTAAATCGGCCATATTGGATGTCGGCATGTCGCTCATATTGACTCCCAGTCCAACATTGGTGCCGCCCCCGTTGGGTGCGGTGTCCGCCTCGACCGCACCAGACCCAGTGCTAGGATCAACGCACGCGTCTGTGCCCACAACCACAGGAAGCGTGTCGTCTTGGATGGACAGTATGGGCAAGAAACTGAGCGAACTTCAAAAAGGCCAAACGTACGTCGCCCAATCATCTCGAGATTCGAGCCTCTCTACTCGTCGGACTCTCATAATTTCAATTTGTTTTCTTTCCACCGCTCTTTCTTCACAGACTCTTCAAAAGCCAGAAACGCGCGTCTTTGCTCTTGGCAGGTGTCTCGAGCACGATCAACTCTGCTCTTTTACCCGGACCGACTGCTACCACTCCCGCACCGGTTCCGATTTTGATGTCAACGACTACGGGGAGGCCACGAACCAAGTCATCCCTGACCACACGACCGCCCTCGCCTCAATCCCAGTCCCACTCCGAACGGGCATATCCCTCCTACAATTCTATGACAGATTGGCTGGATGATAACGAAGAAGAAGAACTGACGGTCCATGCAGTTGGGGTATTGGCCCCCGATTTGAAGCTACAGTCACTCCATACGACGGAGGGGGCGGCTGGGCGTGAAGAGGCGGAAGCCACTGCAACTGCCATGTCCTCTTTCGATGACGATTGGAATTGGTGAACGGGTGCGGGTGAGGGGTGGGGGACCCAAGCAGAATTTTCGGGCTCTCCAGAGGTGACGGGTGCGCAGCGGAGGAGATGCCTCGTGCACAGTCCATGGTCGATGCCACGTATACTTGCAAGCTTTGGCACAATTATCCCTCATTGTCGGCTGCAATGGGCACAACACTCGTGTATTTGTCACCAGTAGATGATCTATGTATCTTTATCTTTCGAAAGAAGTGTGTTGCGACCTTTATTTTTGCGCAAGTGTGAGGAATCCAAAAACACGCTTGTCCGCAATGTGGTCGAAGAGGGCGCATTTATTTCGCTTCCGTAGTTCTTTTTTTCTTGTTTCATCTACTCGAACGCCCCTCAAATTAACGTGGATAAAACGGCACCCATGACTTAGAATGGCTTAAGTACTAGGCACTGCCAAGCCGCTCGATCGTGCGATGCAAGGTTGCCCCGCGCTACCCATCCCGGGGACCCGTTCCCATGAAAGACGTCGTGGAAGGGCGACGATATGGTCCATCTCCATCGCAGACAGCGATGCGCAGAGGAACGGGTCGGGAACATTTATGGCGCCACGATACACTCTTAACAGCGACACCCCCGCAGCACTAGTAGGACCGAAAGCTGCGCGTCCTTCGCCGCAGTCGATGGCACACGGAGACAAAGTTCCCCAAGTCAATAACGAGATGCCAAAGGTTATTTGGATGCGAGACATTTGTCCGGATGGCCAACGGTTGTGAATTGCACGCCATCCTCGAGCGTCAAGATATCCAGGCCGACGATGCCATTGATCAAAGCAAAGATAGCAATTTGCCAAAGTTATTGAACCGCGAGAGCCACTCTGGATGGCGTGAAAATGTGCGACGCAACGCACTTTTAGACACCAAAAATTGACTATTGCACGTCGACAGTCGCTCCGATGCACTCAAAGCAAGTGAACGTGCAAGTTGATTGGCGTTTCGAGATCGGGAGGCACGTCGTTCACTCCGCGGTTGATCAATTTGGGGATGGCTACATACATAGGTTGGGTTGATCAAGACAGAAGCGCAACTGAGATGGCCCAGCCGACACGGATCTCGAGCATGTTCACAAGGATTCGATAGATCGTCGAGATCTTGATTTTTATATATGAAGCTCGGGAAAACGGATGAGGACACGGCGTCCCTGTCCGTCAACTCCCCTAGCCGGGGCGTCTGCTGTAGCTCCACCGGGTAACGACAGATAATCATAAATTCAACCAAGCGAACGCAATGTGCTCACATTTAAGGCAACTGCGCGATTGTTCCGAGCTTCAACGGAAAGGAATAGCCCTCCCATCGCTTGCTCCGCATATAACGTCCCCTTCGCTTTGTTCTAAAAGTGTTAGCTACATGGTGATGTTGAAATAAGTGCCTGGAAGAGAAATGGTAACATCTATTACTCACGCTGAAGCCGTCCATTGCAATTAAGACTCGCTGACGATGAGTTCGAATCGTAAAGAATCTTAGTGTCCTGAACCGAGTGAAACAAACGACAAGCGATATGAACCACCGGCGCGGACTTGTTCAAGCTTGCTTGGTCATAATTTCGCTTTACACCGCAATGTAAAAAATAGGGCGCGGCAGCAACATCTATCGTACGAATGTTTTGTCACGGATATTAGCGGTCGCTCAGGCTCGTTAGTGACTACGGCACTTACAAGGGGATGATGGTAAGCTGGCCCTGGCCTCGATCGCCGACTCGAAGGAATACGTTTCAAAACTCAGCTCGTCTGGTTCATTTGCTTCCAACCATTATAGATAATGTGCAAGGTATTTCTGCCTGAATCATCATCATATGATAAATCCAACTAGGAGAGGAGAGGGAGGAAAAGAGCACGGAAGAGGAATCCAGCGGGATTCGTCAACACGAAACAGAGGAGATAATTGAGAAAACCATCGAAGTGCATAGTGGTATACTAGCACTCATTCGTGTCAACAGTTTGGCACACAGCCGACACGGTGGCAACTGACATTATGGCAGAGTAGGACCACATCATGATGCATGATGGATTGCGCTGCACTGCCTTTCACTGAGGGCATCTCCTTTCAAGTTGTGCATCTATGTCGACCGACACTTGAGTCGAGGGACTGAAGTGGACCATCAGTGCAAACCAACGAAAACCTTGTCACAAATAACGAGGATGGACCCGAAGACATACGCTTGTGACTAAATGGGTTTCCGCAAACCCGAGGGTTAACGGGTCACCCTATCGGACAGTGGAGCAGGGCCTGTAACAGTGGTGGTCGAAGTGTGACTCTGACTTGACCCACCTTGAGCTTGACATTCTGAGGACTCCTTGTTTGCAACGTCTACAACATACACTTCTTGGAGGGTCGCAAATACTCGTTCATCCCTGTGTGAAAGGGCGGATGGACATCCTTGAAGCCGTTCTCATGGCTTGGAGGCAACAAAGGTTAGCTGGGTTTACATGCATTTACACCCGGGAACCTCCGTGCAACCCCACACTTGGTCGACGTCAATGGCGATGAGCAGACATGCTTCCAAGCTGTCCGCCGTACATCGTGGAACAGCTTTTGAGCAGCGCTCTCTCCAGCTATTACAAACACATTTCTCAATGTCCCTCCGGCGCGTCGGTGGCAAGTCGGACGGCGGGATTGACCTCGTTGGGTGGTGGTGGCTCCCCTTTGCGACAGAATCCGATCCTATCCATCTCCCAGGGGCATTGCCAGACTCGAATGGTCTACTGCGAAGGCGAATACGCGTTCTTGCTCAGTGCAAGGCCGAAAAGAAAAAGTTTACCCCCAAGTATGTGCGAGAAATGGAGGGTGTGTGGCATCTCCAAGCCAGGTCCTCTCCTTCACTCGCTGCTCATCCCTCGTTTCCGACCCCCTCGCTCCCGTCGTCCTTGACTTACGAGCCCATAGTCCCGGACGCGTACCCTATCGTCGCGCTCCTCCTCTCGGAGAGCCCATTCTCGCAGTCGACCGCTCTGCACGCTTACCGGTCGACGGTCCCTTTCCTTCTCATTCATCTACCTTGTCCCTTGTCGTCAAACTCCAGTGCAACTATCATGTCTGCAAGCGATACAGAACTGGGTACCGTCTGCCCCAATCCAACACTGACTGAGCTTGTCAAACCGCTGGCATTTTGTTGGGAACGAAACCCCTCCGCTGGTCCCTCAATGAAAACAGACATGCATGTAGGGGGTAGACCAGGTCTTTGGTGGCAGGGGCGTAAGCTGGGTAGTTGGGCACCTGAATTCCCGAACACGGATACGACTTGAACACTGCCAAGCTTCCCTGTCTTCCAGGGGATGGAGCATATATCCTCTTTGGACATATTTCTGGTGATCCGCCAGGCGATCACCATGTAAGTTCATCTCCCCGAGAACGATGATCCACTCATCAGGATCACTATATGCTCATGCGAATTCACAAGCAGGGGCCGTCCCAAAAGCATCCATTCCGGACTGTATGGATTTAAATAGTCGGTTGACACATCGGTAAGAGCAATTGTGTTGATGTTAAATAATGCGAGGAATAGTCAATACACCGGTTTGAACGCTCAGTCGTAATCTCCGCCGCGGGAATGACGTTGAGCTCATCCCTTTCAGGCTGAAAACTTTTGGTTCCTCGCAAGTTGCCATTACCCCAGGTAGGAACCATTGAATCCACCCTGCTCACTAAGCGGCTCCAACTTCTGTTGAATGGACACTTAAGTACTAGTCATATGAGGCAAGTGTGCCGACGATGGTATGCACCGCCCACGCCTGTGAACAAGGTCATGCGTCAGACATGGCACCACTGGTTCACCGTGTGCACTTGAGACGAAGTCTTGAATGAACTCACGTGCACAGTAGGTCAACCGGTGTTCCATTGCTTCAACCTCGGTCTTTGGTGCTGTTTCACTTCTCACAAAGGATAGCGTTATGTAAGTCTCGGTTTTACAACCTGCATCCGCATCAAACCTTTCTATAGATCTAAACGCCTTTGAGTGCTCATTCAATGAGCTCGAGCAGGTTATAAATGGGGATTTCAATTATGGGTTGAAAGTGCCGTACAAAGGTGTTCCGGTCCAATCAGAGGCTGCGTTAGGCCCTTGCCTAGGCTTGTAAAAGGCTTCAAAACCACAACGTAACAGTCACACTCTCTTGGTCGGCGGCATGTTCCACTGGTTCCGTATTGATACTTGAAGGTTGTATGGCATGGTTCACCTCATGCGCTTGGAAGAGTTGGTAAGGGCATTACTAATACAGGTCAGGTACATAACCCAATAGCCCGTTTGGTGCCCCACTTGCCGCATGTTCATTGGCCATGCGCCCCAAATGCCGTTGAGAATTGAGTCCACACTCAGTCTCCAACATGAACATTGTAAGCTGGTGGAGTAAGTATTCAGGGTCGACGGAGTTGTACGATATGGGAAGTACATTCAGATTTGACTTTAAAGCGCGGCGAGCGGCCGAGCTGGTGTTCTGCTAGTCGGCCAATCCTCTACCACGTCCTCTTAATTATTCCTCATATTTTGCCGTCTCCAACGGACAGATTTCAGAGCATATCATGGCGAATGAGTTTGCGGTGAACTCGTTGGGAATGTTGTTCATCGGGTTTACCCTGGCAACATGGTGAGTCAAACAGTGGTGATCCGGGCCGATAAACGTTGATCGCTGGGCTGATATTATGGATCCTCGTTGCATACAGGTTGTTTGGTGCGAATGTGGGCGAGTTGACTGTTTGTCTGTCATCTCACATGGATTGGATTGCCTATCTCAGACACTGCAAACGTATGTGTATTTCCAAAGATACGATGACAGGTTCTTGCTCAAAGCGGTGGTGAGTCACGGTTCATGCACGAACGTTTAAACATCCTGACTGTGTTTTCGCAGGTCGTCATAGTCTTGTGAGTAAAGCTTCTTGGCTAGTTTAACGCTAGTTCAATCATCAAAGTCTTTCGGACATGTTCAGTACTATTTTCACCTGCTGGGGAATCTATATGGAACTCGTCCAGACCCCGATCCTGCCTTTGCAAGGGAACATGCAAGTTTAGATTTCTTTGACGATATGTTCAAACTGGCACTAACAATACGTTTTCAGTCCACTCGTGGTATTTATCCATATTGACCCGTCTGGTGCCATAAGTTGATCCTCACCACGCGTATTTCCCAGCTCGAGTCCACTGCCGCAGTATGTGTAATTAGCTTCCTCCGAGCTTAGAAGTTCTCTGATCCGTGTTTAGGATGTCGCTATTTTCATCGTGCAATGGTATTCAACTTTTCTGGGTCAGCCGAATCCAGTGCTTACGTCTAGCCTAGCTTTCTGGCTCGAAGTATATACCAAGGTGCATCATCTCCCGCCATTATTTGTCCTTCCTGAATGGTTTGTATCGTACAGTGTCCCGGCACAACAGGTGGTTGACCGTGTTGATTGTACGTCTATTTGCTGTTCTGTCGATTGGCACTCACCTATGTGTATTTGAAATAAAGATTAGTCTAGCCACTCTTGCGTTTGGTGAGAGTCTCTCAAAAAATGTCCCAGGATTGTGAGTACTTATCCTGCTTCGAGCCTCTGGCATAGGTAGCCATCATCTTGCAGGGCGCAACAACGCCGCTAACGCGTGTGTTTAATAGCACTCACCGCCTTTTCAATCACATCGCTGTATCTTGCGGGTAAGTCATTGCCCTTGCTGAACGAGGTGTGTATATGGATTCCTGTTTTGGTTGGCCCACTCTGGCTGTGTTGTAATGGAGGTATGACAGGTCTGCTTTGCGCTTGCACTTGGGTTGGTTACGTTGACGGATATCATCATCACCATTTCCCTCGTCGGATACCTCTTTGATGGAAAGTCCTCATTTGGCCCGTGAGTCGTGCTGCTGATTTGTGGTACCACCCTTGAAATTGACCACACCCAGGACCTCGCAGCTCTTGGACGGATTGATACTCTACTGTGTCCAACGCGGTATCTTGACGACGTGCGTGTTTCATGTTGCGGTTCGAGTATGAACATTTAAACGTCAAGGTAACATATAAATTATCAAGCGTTTCTCATGTGATCGTAGTGGTGCTCGTAAGTTACATTCCCGTGATCGCCGAAATCTGCATGATTTTGACCTCGATGCTCGACCACTAGTGGTTCGTACTCCCGACAAACTGGGCATGGACGTTGTTCCAGTTCAGCCTTGGCAAAGGTTTGTGTCCCCCTTATGTTGGTTCGCTCACATTTATATATATTTCTCCGACTCTGCCTTGCAGTGTACACCTTCACATTCATAACATTGTAAGTCACCTTATTCATGAATTTACCACTTTGATTTGCGCTCGTCATCGACTATCGGCTCACCCTTGTGATAGGTTGAACCGACGAGAGAGCTTGAAACAAGTTGATCACCGTATGCATGAGCACTTTGTCCCTGAGTTAGAAATGTCTAAGCACGTGCCGACGACGCGTCGTGAGAATGACAAGGACGAAGACAAGTCCGAGTCTGGTGCTATTGGCTATTTACAGTAGATAGCATCCACCTGCTAATATTGCTTTCACGGTTTCCATATTGTGGCCTTGTTGTGGACATTGCGTCGTCATTGTGGATGAACTGTTATTATCACAAGAATATACATAGATACTAAGTGTAGATATATTACACATTCAACGTAACAATATCCACATTTTTCTCGATGTCGTACTTGGATAGATCGATTATAGGGGCTATTCCTATTCGAGTTGTGTACAGCCACACATTGTGATTTTGACATTTGGGGTTCCGCGCGGAAAATGGTTTGGATTCAACATGCTCGTCCCCTCAGATGAGGATCGCTCCAACACCCCAGCGGTAAGATAAATATAAATATAAATCAAACCAGTGAAATCAATTCACAGAAATGTCTTAGCGCGGGCATGTTGCTCCGAAATGACGCCGGGGGTTCTTGGTGGTTTTGAATTACCCTTCGGAGCCCCTCGAGGTCAGACAAGACGCCTCACCGAGGTCAGTAGAACGCTTGATCTGCCGCCGGTCATGCCTTCAATGTGATATGTGCTTCGTACACTGTTTACACCTTTCGGCGTCACTGGCAGTCAGTCGCTGCCTTTGACGTTGTGAAGCTCTGCCCAGCGGCAGGTGTGGCGAGTTCAAGCATGAAGTATTTGAATCCACGATCATGTTCCGCGCTCCGAGGCATTCAAATAGTCTAGGCTCCCAACTCAATGGTGAGTCCCCTATTCTTCGAGAAAGGGGCTTTTACTCAGCAGAGTAATCGATGATTGAATAGGTGAGATCATTCACTCGGGTGGCTGATATACTTGAGATGGTATAAGAACTGGCCTTCCTCGAGCTCCAAGACCCCACGGCGAAAATTTCCCCCAGTGCCCGCACCGAGACACTTTTCTACCCAATCGCCCCACGTCGACCCCAAGTCACCCGCTAAGTTATGATTCCCTCTACTCTTTGCGCGTTCGTCGCTGTCTTGTCGTCGCTCGCCGCCGTCAATGGCGCTGTCGTCCAACGTGATGGCACCTTTGTAAGTGACTGTGATTTTGCGATGTACCAAACTTTGGGTTGACTTTGGTCTGGATGTAGACGTATTTGACCCCGCAACCTACGTTACAGGCTGGTACTACCACCACGAGTTCGAGTACGACTCCCACTCAGTCGACCATGTCGACCACTACTTCGTCGACAGTGTCGGCTACTGCGCCGTCTACAACGTCGACTACTACACCATCTACAACGTCGCCATCCACAACGTCGGTTAGTGCTCCGTCCACAACTGCGACTTCTGCGACGACGACGTCTAGTGTGTCGTCCGTGACGTCGATCCCGACTACCACCCCAAGTACCCCTATAAAGTCGTCTAGTACCACATCATCTCCATCGACGACTGCGACAGTTACCGCGACGATCCCGACGACTATGTCGTCGGTCTCTTCGTCGACGACCCCAATAATTACTGCAACGGTCCCGACCACCAAGTCGTCAACCCCCACGACGGCTACGGCTACGGCCACGGCCACGCCACCCCCTGGCACTGCCAACTGCAATGGCGTTCAGAACTGGCAAGGTGCCTTTGCGGTATGTGATTTTGTGCGACAATTTTTCGATTTTCCGTTCATTCTCTTTTTGCAGTATACTGCTGGTGATCAGGTGATCTTCAATGGCCAATTGTACACGGCTAGGCAATGGACCTACAACAACGCACCACCCACGCATCCTGACCAATGGATCGCTGTTGGTACTTGTGCGCAGCCAATCAACAACCAGGCTAACTGCAATGGTGTCGCTGCATGGCAAAGCACCGTTGCCTATACCGCGGGGAATCGCGTTACTTCCCAAGGCCATCTCTGGTCCGCAGTGCAGTGGACCCAGTCTAATGCTCCCGGGGACACCTCTGGCTCATGGAAGGATCTTGGTGCATGCGCCTAAATAATGCCAGTTCCATTTCCCTTTTCTTCGTAGAAACCTGTTGTAATCTACAATTGGACTTTTTTTCTTCCTGAGTATACACGACAATGATGTTGTTGAGCGTTTGGTTCGTTGATTTGCGCTTTTGGCTCTTGGACCTCGGACTCTGAATGCGAGCAGTCTTGTTGTCGTGCGCTATCAATTGATCCTTTGATGTACCTATAAATAAGCAGTTCTTTTGTCTCTGCCTTGTTCGGCAACAAAGGTTGCCGTGGATGGATAGGAACGGTGCGGAAGTCTGGAATCGCACGGGGTGCGCGGGGGCTGCTCAGCCATTTTTGCTCGGCTGTGCTTCGTGCTGACAGTGTGACCGACACCAAGTCGCTGACGAACGAACTACAGTACTGCATCTTATTCGATGGCCTCACAGACCATCCAGGGATGGCACCCGAACCCACAACTAATGCAACCCTCACATCAGGCCCCTCCGCCTCAAGGATGGACGGGCAGCTGGCCGCCTGGCGGTCAGGTCGCCCTACCTCCTGGTTATCCTGGCCCACCCCCGATGCCCGGCGAGACAGTGGGGCACCCGCGTTGGAACGCCGGATACTGGCAGTACAACCCGCTTGCGAACGTACAGAACCCACAGCAGCCGTGGGCGCCCGGCATGGGATGGTTTCAACCCAATTTCAATCCCTACAAGCGTATACCGAAACCGCCCTCGCCAAGTTATTGGAACACACAATTGTCGGACAATGGCTTAGGTCTCGAAGGCATGGTCAAGAGGTACGTCGCTGTTCCTTATTCTGGTAACCCAGCGCCTAGATCGAGGGTAGATTGTACGCTGACGTGGGTCGCATCGTCGTTGTTTTTTTCTCTTGTTCACAGGAAGGAACCGTCAGCGAATAATAGCGAGGAACCACAGACGCCTTGGATATGGAATCCGCCGAGTCTGCTAGAGGCTGGGGATCGTGCAACCCCCACGCGAGATTTCAACCCTCGTAGGTCTGGATCGGGGGACAACAGCCTTCACACCGTGACTACTCCCACACGAGATCATGGTCAAGGCAGTAGAGGGTCATCACAGGATAGTTCGAGTATTCAACCACACAGCCAAACACCGGAGAGGCGGTCCTCTTCGCGCACCAACTACCTCCAAGACAGTTCTGCTGCTCCCACTAGACACAGCTTCGATTCCTCCGATCTTAGACACAGCCGAAGTGCAAGTACCTTTGCTGGTCCATCGACTTCAAGTCAACGTTCCATCAGCCAGACAGACTCTTGGCCCAACAGGACCCGTTCCCAGCCCGTTGGCAACGAGGTACCCCCATACCCAGCACCTACGCCGACAATCCGTTCCGCTTCGGCACAACAACTCACGTTCACGCAAGAACCCGAAACGTTCACATCCAGGGGAGAACTCCACCCAACATTCTCATCGAGTATCATCCGCACGCCGATACATTATCAACAAGCTCGCCGCAGTACGGATGAGTCAAGTCACCACTCTCGCTCACCGAGCTCTACAGGTCACTCATCGACACCTTCGCGCGGACCGCCTGTCCCCGAGCCCCTGACAAGGCAATCCTCATTACCCAACACATCTTCGTCCACGCGCGACGTTTATACCAACTTTTCAGAGGATTTGTCCAACTCTCTGGCCGCAAGCACATCCTCTCGGACACGGTCCTCAGCTACGGCCGGCTCGCTCTCACGCAGCCGTACCGAACCTGTCGTCGCCAATCTCACCACGATACATGAGTCCTCATCCGCCCTCTCGAGCGGCGAGATATTCTTAGCGCCCCTGCGCGACACACCGTGTCCGAGCTCGACAGAGTCATCGCCAGACCCGTCCCCGCGCCGGAGGGACAAACGCACGTCTCCCTACGGTAGCCACCCTCATACACCCGAACCGTCGCCTGGGCTGTACCGTGATCGCCGACCATCTCCCTATGCAAGCCGACATGCCAATCCCCAATCCCGGGGCCATTCCCACTCGCCGTCTCCCTTGGGATCACCGCACACGCACGTGCGTGATCCTTATATCCAGGGGGCAAGCAGCAGCAGCAGTGCAGCACGACGTGACAACAACAACCCCCTCCCAACGCCCCCGGTCGAGCGCCCGAACCCGGAGGCGTCAAGACCGCCCGTCCAGGAGCCCTCGCCGCCGCGTTATGCGCGCAAGCTGCGCATGGGGTTCTGGAACAGGCGAGGCGATCACCTCACGCCCAATTCGTTCGTCGTGTATGCGCCGCACGGCCGTGCGTATCCGGAGGAACTCCGGGACTATCCGGACGAGCGGGAGGGATATCGGGACCAGTTTGGGACATTTGTGTCGTGGCGGGAGGAACGGCCAGAGTTGCCTGCATCGTTGCCACGTCGTGGGAGACCACCTGCGCAGCCTTATGATACTGTGAGTCTTATTTCTGTTCCGTTGCTCGCGTCGTGCTCATCGATGCCCATCTAGTTTGTCGTGTATACCTATCTCCAGTGACTCGAACACGATAATGATATCCGTCACGCCAATGTATTTATCGGAATGCTATCTATGCAATGTCGCAAGAAAGACCCCAGGCCTCATGTAGGAGAGAAAGGAAATTCGCATAAGTAATCTATAAATAAGTAACGGATGATGGTAGTACACAGAAAAGTCGTACAACAACGAAAAAGAGAACATAGTATGAATCAATTGAGTATCAAGCACAATGAAAGATGACACAAGACAAATACAGACTCCACGAGTGAAAAAAAAGGAGAGAAGGAACTCAAAGTCCAATACTGCCATGTTGGATACGCATGTGCTCATAGATACCTTGACCTCTCGGGAATGTCGCCAAACACTCCCAGCAGATATGTGACTGACAACGCGTGCAAGTCATGTGGTTGCATCCCTCGCTGCGCTCGATGGGTACTTTGCACCCCGGACAGCTCTTGACATCATGGTTCGATGTCCATTCATTGAAGAGCTTGTCTTCGGCAACGTCGCGCTCTTCGCACGTCATGCCATCGTGGTACTCTATCCGGCACGCCGGACAGATACGAACGAGACACGAGGGGCATTGCAAGACTGCGTTTGGCGGAGCAGAGCGATACACTTGTGTACAGTCCGGCGTGGGACAGTGGTGGAATTCATCCGGTCGGCTGTGAACGTACACCCAGAAAGCGGCCTCGATCACTGCATTGAAATCGGACGCGGGCAAGAGCTTCCGCGACAAGCCAAGAGGGATGCATTCAGTACAGGCGGCATCGTTCCCGAGGCACTTCAGGGGAAACATTTTGTTCTCCACCGCCGAGGTCAGGTAGCCTGTTAGACAGGCACGACACCATTGATGACCGCATGCGAGTGACACGGGTACAACTGCTTCACCAAAGCAAACAGGACAAACAGCATCCGATGAGCTAGGGTCATCGCCTTGCCGGCTTTGTGCGTCCTGGACCGCCGTGCACGCCGTGCGAAACGCCCGATCGTTTCCTCGAACGACAAGAACACGCTCTCCAATGTCCAAGATGCAGTTTTCGGGACCAAGAAGCCCTTGCAGGGTACAAAGCTCGGCGCTGCAGAAAACACCCAGAAGTTTTCCGGATAGCGGGATCCTCCAAAATTGCTGCGCCTTCAGCTCCATAATCTTGCGAACAATGCCTTGACGAGCACGGTGCCTCACCACGATGGGTCCCCACAACGAGATTACTCGTCTGTGGTTTTGTACCTGTATCTGGATCCCGGGGTACTGGGCTTGCACTTGAGCGATGTAGGCATGACCGGCCGAGGCGGTGAGGAAGTCATCCCATAAAGGTTTCTTCTCGAGGGTGATGGTTTCGCCATGTAACAATTGCTCAAACTCGTATTTGAGGCCGCTCAGCAGTTCGGGCTGTTCGCTGGACAACCGTATGTGTGCTGGCGCGTCATCGTCGGCATTTTCCTTGACTTTCTCTCTGATAGAGACGCTGGGCCCATATCTGCGTTGCCACGACCAACGCAGCCATCCGATGTCTTCCCGCATTTTCTTATAACTAGCCGCGCTCAACACGTGTGACACGCTGACGACATGGCGGCAGGTGAGGGTTGTGTGCCCTATAACTTTCGGGCGTCGGCGATCTAGATCGTCTTGAGCAGCACGGGCTTCGGTAGGGGACGTGAAATGGGCCCAGGCTTTGACCATCCCATGTCTGTAAGGAGGAGGGAGGATATCGAAGGAGGTTATTCTCCCGTAGTCCTCTAATCTAGAGCGAATGGATTTGACCGCGTTGTCGAGGTACTGGTAGTTTGGACGCCCCAACATAACCGCCTTCGAATTCGCGAACTTGCGGAGGCCCTGTTCCGTCACGCTTGCGGGAAGCTGCTTGAAAATGACGTTGTATGCGCCAACGCAGGGTAGTCCCTCGTATAATTGAGCGGAGACGACCAAGTATTCCATCGAGAAACCGTTCAAAGAGTCGAGGGCAGCCTTCGCCTCTTTCAACGTATCATATCCGGCGTAGCCAACTCGAAACGGACACTCCCATATGAGTTGAACAGCAGCGTCTGTGAGAAACGTGCTGCCGCGGATCGAATTGTTGATCGCCAATTTGGCGGTGATCGTCCTTTTGGCGAACTCGATTCCATTGAGGTCTGTGACAGCTTTGATTGCATCCGCCGCAGAAGCAAATTGAGCCTTGACAGTCACCGGCTTCCCTGCCGGTGACCCCTCAGGTTGATTGATACTCTCCACTCCGTACGGCCAAAGCAATTCGTTCAGCCTTTCCAAGGTGACGGTACCGTCGATATTCCCCAGGTGCACCCATCGGCTTTCGAAACCGGTCACTACCTCTCGAACCTGGAAGCCACGATCAAACCGTACTTTGATGTGATCCGAGATAGTACTGGCATAGAGAGGTTCAGGTCGCTGCAGTTCAACATCTCCGCTTGGTGGATCATGCGGTATCGAGTTGTTTGTCTGGTCGCGCGTGCGAGCGGGTGTTTTCACGACCACATGCTGAGGAGGCGAGAGCGGCTGGGTTGGTCGCGTTGCAGGCTTGCCAAGCTAGTGGGCTTGTCAAAAAATTATCGATTCATCCGGAATTTGCTTACCTGATTCGGTCGCTCAGAATGAAGGAAGCGACACCGAACTCTGTAGCAATGACCCCTCACCCAATCCCGGCAAACCCCCCGAGGTATTGTCTGATTTGAAACATTCGACTCGACAGACTGTCGGAGCATTTCGTATCAAAATTACCCATGAAATGGAACCACAGGCTTACAGTAAACGTCGTATCACTCCAAAGAACAGAAGAGCCGCCCGACGGTTCTTCAGACAGAGAACTGGTCGACGTTACTGGCGAGCGAGGAGCAGGCTGAGTGTCATTTCTGGCAGGTAATTTGACAATATGGGGTGTGGCTCCGGATGGCGGTGGAGAAATAACTCGACTTGTGACCGCGGGACCGTTGTAACGCTCGAAGTGGGAGTCGTCCGCTGCGTGATTGACAGGTTTCTACACAAATATTGAACAATGGGCGAGATGGCAATGAGTAGATTGATCACTCACCATCGAAGTATGAGCACCATTACGGCGTCTTCTATGGCCACTTGGTTTTGGTAAGCCGGGTGGGGGCGGTAGGCTCATGTTGCACTTGTTGGAGGGATCGGTGTGGGTGCTTGCGCTTGTCAGAGTGTGCGAGACGACCTCTGGTGCGTGACGTGGTTGTTCACGCTCGACGCTGCGTTGCATCGGCGTCGATAACGACAAATTCTACGTCGATCAGTGATGAATATCACGGGTTAACCACGATACTAACTACATTAGTTCTTTCTGTTGTACATCGAGATTCAGGTGATCTCGCAACGTTGCTTTTCTATGATGTGCGAAATGAGTTGTGAGTTGCAAGATTTCTGCAACGGAATACACTTGCCTGGCGCATTGAAACGGGTATCTCTGGAGGAGTGGCGGGGGGTTGTTGTTGCAGCGCCATAAAAATTTGCTGCTTTAGTTGCATGTTGAGGAGCTCGTTTCCGGAGCGTGGTGGGATCGTAGTGAGACAGGGGTCGATAACCCGAGAACATGGTCTACGAGAGTCAATAACGTGCACTGTACAACGATTACTGCACGGCTCACGAAGGCGTTGGGTTACAGCACCCCTGTAGTATCACTCCACCATCGACTGGTTTGTTCTGAAATCGGGGTGGTAACGGGGCGGGGCAAAACCTAGGTCCTTTGTCTTGACGGATGGCGTTATTCCGATCTCGTGCCTGGGGCCGATATGTGCGTCAGGCAGCTGGAGACTCGACAAAGAGATGCATACACTTGGGAAGTTGGACTTTTTACGGGTATTCGGGCGAGCGGCGTTGGATTGTTTTCGCAGGTCATAGCGCTGGTCGCCGTTTTGCTGCGGCTTGACAGCAATGGGGGAGGGGTCTTGCACGACGCCTTTTTTGAGGGGGTTCCGTTGATGTTGGGCTTGGCTCAACTGATTTGGCGGGGGCGGGCTGAGAGTGTCGAGGGGGCTGAACGAGTTTTGTTTTTTCAGTCCAACACACGCCATTGCTGGATTGCGCCAGGTCTGGGAAAAAAGGGAACGCACTCCCGTTCTCCTGTCAAATACCGGTGACCGTAACGTGTGGCACCACCCTAAATGGCGATGGAATAAACAACCGTCAAGTCTTCGCTTCCATTCATTCCAGAAGCCGCACAATCACAGAGATAACCCTCGTGCGATTGATATGAAATACAACAGTGCATAGACGTCTACAACTTCAAGAAATGCATTCACAGAACCCAAAACATCCTCGAAGTATCCCGGGAAGAGTCAAAGTGGCCATACAAAGGGGGTTCTGCGGCAGTATGGTTCAGGGCCTGCGAGATCCAAACATGGAAGGAGGGCAAGGACTACATCAAAGCCAAGAGTCTTCACTGGGCTGACAAAGTCTATCTGGTATTCGGGAATATCGAGAGCGAACAGATCGTCGGGGCAGTCGGGTTCTCGGTCTCGTTGATCGATTGATGGGTGGTTTCACATCCGTTTCCCAAGTAGCGGCCCCAGCCTGTGCACCAGCCTCTCGATCGCCCGGCGCCGCTCGCGGGCCAAAAGGTGGCCGTCCCCTGGCACTGATAAGTATGAAAGCGCTCTGGACAAAGAGATCAGTCGAAGCATACTCAAGGGCTGTTTCTGTTACCACAAGTAGTGAAACGAGGAAACGTGTCCCGTGCCACAGAACATAGACCATACGAGAAACCAGTTGTAGCGAGCGAGAATCCATCGCGAAGTTGAGCAAGGGCATCCCTATGCCACGAAGAGAAGTTCCAGGGAATCGGAGGAAAATTGAAACACACAAACCAGGAAAATGCTGGAGCAATGTGACTACTACAGCCTTTAGCCATTCTGAACTAGGAGCTTTGTTGAGGCTTTCTTTCAGTGCAGACGCCGTTCGGTTAATCGACGCGAGCTCAGCATGCGTCGTCTGGCTGAGTAAGTGAACAGCTTCCATGAGGTGAGCCATCGAAGCCATAGTGTCGCCTTGGATAACCTGAGCACTGCGCGCCTGCATAAGGGAACCTTCAAGTAATTTTGATGACTCGTCCATGACCCCCGTGAGTTGTTCTAAAGACTGAAACAGAACGTTACATTATCGCAGCAGCGGGAAGCGAACGCCGTCCTGACGTTTTGCAATGCGGACAAGCCACTCTCCAACAACCCCAGACGACGCTCTACGTGCGCCTGGAAATCGTGTCAAATCACCGCGATATCGTCAAGAGTGACCACATACAGCTGCATCTCTGTTTCGGAGACTTTCATCTTTAATCAAGGCAAATGCCGTGCTAAATTCATATGTGATAGACGATTGGATCGCAGGAAGAAGCCCGAGGAGATGGTCGGAGTGCTAAATAAGTTGCAAATCGTGAGTGGCATGCGGCACGGCGAAGATTCCGAAGACACACGTCGCGTTCCACTCGTTCAAGCATGCTATGAAACTTTGGATTGGATGATCAGCCTCGCGTTAGACATCTATGATAATGAAGAACTTTGATACTTTTGTCATAATCTCTTCATGATTGGCACGATCTCGGTCCTCGATCTTGTGGATCGCACTCTGCACGTCCATGAGGAGCTGGAAGGGGTCAAAGCTGGGACAGTGCATATAAATAGATGTGTACCGATTGTGAGCTGTTGAAGATGGTCATAGTCAGTATCTCCGACGTGTCCTTCAACCCACTGGACGCCAAGCGTAACGCCTCTAGCATGTTACGCATATCCTATGCCAGATGCGTTACCCAAGCTCACGAGTAATTCGTTCTGTAAAGGTATCGAATAATTCGCACCTCGGCCAGTATCCCCCATAGGTCTTGTGTCGTCTTGGAAGCCTTCTCCCGCTCAATTAAGAAGCGTACGAAGAATGCCTTCTCCTCAGTGATGTTTCTATAAATATCCTTGGCGGTATCTGTCCATTGATCTCGTGAAGCAACGATAATAACGGAGTGTATGAGGCAATACCGATGTCAATCCACCTTCTGAATGTAAAGCAAAGCTGGGCTGTAGCGACCATCAGACGAGCCATCTCGTGAATCCTTCGTTTCAACATACGAATTTCACGGAGGTAGCCAGAATAGCTCGACCAAAACTGAGCACTCCGAGACAGCGCACTATCCTGGAATGTCAAAGCGTCCTCCGCCGACCAAGGATGTTTGCTTACTCGACACATCTAGCTTGGCCTTTGGGCGTCGGTGGAGAAGCCTTGTGACCGGCCCTTACATATGCAGCGCACTCCATTGGTGGTAAATAGTGTCTTGCAGTGGCCAGCTCACACATTGTCATACCAATGGCAGCTTATATGCGCGATGAGACAACACGAAAGCGACCTGAAAATGTTGGATTAAAGTACCTTGAATGCGTTCTTGTTCGTCCATCCGTGATTCCTCGCAACGGACTTTCACCAAGCTTATGGCATTCTGGAAACAATCCGGCTTCTGTTGGTAGGACTGGAGAACATCTTTGGGAGCTGTGAGATACATGACCAGAGTGGTATTTTGAAATACCTTTGTTCGAAAAAAGGCCATCCATCCCTGCCTGTGAGAGTTCGGCTTCGCTCGTCGTTTTAGTCTGCAAGTCGTGCGGTAATGAAATCAAGGTCACCGTCAAAACTGTTTAAGAGAACGTCTTCTGCAACCCGCGGTGCACTGGCAAGATCCGGCGGTGTTTGATGGGTAGTCCAGGACCATGCCAAGGAGCGAGTGATGTGATCCGCAACGAACAGGATTAGCAGCAAGTACTTGATCATGCCGCTCTCGGCCAAACTTGGAACATTGCTTTTTGCGCCGCTGCGGCGTGTGTTGATTGGTCGAATGGTAATAAGACGGTAGGACAGGGTCCAGGTTAGTAGTATCCCTATCTGAGGAGTCATGGAGACCGCTCGTGTTAAGCTCATGGAGGTAGAGTTTAGCGTAAGCGAGGCGCGCGTTGATGTGTGGCACATCTACGAGGCGCGCTTTCTCTTAGGACAGGCTGAGTAGTTGACCCGATTTCAATGACAATACGAGCTGACAACCAAACATCATGCATCATGCATTATGGATGCATCAATGAACGCTAGCGACGATCGGGCCCATCTATTCGTTTCCTTTCACAGCTTTGCATCCAAAAAAACCAGCACGGAGATATTCATGCCGCGTAGGTTCTCATGTGAAGAGTGCTGGCAATACTTGCAGTAACGTCGGGGAGACACCGGTCTCAAGCCTTCCTAAATCAAGAACAATGGATTTCTAGATGAAACGTCCTCCCCTACGTCCGGCTTGCTGACAGCTTACTGACACGATGCTTTGTTGTCATGGACGCCGCTGACGCGACAGACAGGGCTGCCGTACCAGATGGGACCGACGAAAAAAAGTGAAGATCTCATCGTATGCAATGACCCAGGTATGGGGCCATCCAGTGACTCGGGACTGAGTGTGTACTTACACGAATTTATGCTGTTTCGTATAGCGTAAATGTCTCGGGCGTCGGTTCACGTCACTTCTTTGGAGCAGGTGCGTTACAGTATTCGACCTGCGCTCCATTCCCGGGGAAGATTTTGCAATCCGGAGTTTCCGATACATATCGGGCACAGATAGGGAATAAGGGGAGAAAAAAAATTCTGTAGTGACCGTTTCATGTGCCGAACCTGCGGGTGAACGAATCTACCATTATCGTATCAGCGCCCGAAGCTTCTGAGCTGATTGTTTTCAGATCTTACATCCCGTTACCATGGTCGCTGCTGAAGAGAAGGCAAATAGGGATAACAAAATCGGTACCGAGTCCTACCAATGAGCGAGCACGATATGGACATGGTAATACCTAGGATTTCGGGTTCAAAGTCTAGCGCTTGTGGGTTTCTTTCATAACAAAATTCTCATCGATAACGTATATTTCTCCCGCTAGCACAGGTTTCTGATGGTTCCAATCGTACGCATTATGGCCAATTATACAGTGAAATATTATTTAGTAATACTCACGAAGATTTTTATCGGCTGAACTTACTGACTGTGAGCTCGGGTGGCATTCTATTAGGCTACCGCGGACGCTGACGGCACGATAGTACAATACACGACGCTACGCAGTGCTAGCGAAAATGGCTAGAAGTCTACAATCAGCTGCTATGCGAGACCCGCTGGACGAGTCCTTGGTAGTTGCCGTCTCGGACCATCCGTTTTCGGCACCTTCCTTTGCAGAAGCTCGGAGGGAGCGTTCATGCACGCCAGGTATTTCCCAGCGCCTGTTCGAGAAATCTGGTTGTGTGGTCACACCGCCCTCAAGTTCACTCAGTATGGTGATTGTCTGGAAGGGCCGGTCTGGGTCAAAGATAAATGCAAGAGCCCACGCAGGGATACTAGTTTCTG
Organism: Boletus insuetus; assembly: GCA_038093095.1. Classification (NCBI taxonomy): domain Eukaryota; kingdom Fungi; phylum Basidiomycota; class Agaricomycetes; order Boletales; family Boletaceae; genus Boletus; species Boletus insuetus. Next base: position 17,706 of record JBBPRQ010000066.1, on the reverse strand, counting down.
TTGATACTCCAGGATCACTTTACTCAGGTCATTACCGCCAATGTGCTGGAGTTTTTCAATCACCACCCCTCTGGCTATTGATGGGGCATAGCCTAGCTTACCCACCGCTTTAACCTACCGTTGGAGTCCTTTTGCCACGAATGTGGCACTGGGTGTGTCATGTCACTCGATAACTTGCATGATGGTGAGCGCGTCATCCGACCTCACTAATCCACCTCCGATTCGGGCCGCGAGCAAATGCACCTTGGCCCAGAATATTACCCCTGTCGCTCCTCATGGCCTCCCCGGCGATCCGTTGCATGGTGGCATCTCGAATGCCCCACGGTTTAGATGTTTCATTCGAAGCTTCTGTTTCACGGTGGTTAGTTCCACCAAGCATGTTCCACGTGGTGATTACTTCCGCCTGCTGGCGAGGCAATGTGACCAACCGCAGCTAGGAACCGAGTGGCTTGTAAGGTGTGATCACTTGGTCACAACTCCATGCGACCTTTGGGGATCAACAGTGTCGCTGGAATGAAACTTTCGCGGGTGTGGCGCATCTTCATAATGGCCGCGCGTCTCCGACTTCAACCGTCCACGTTGCGTGTTGTCGCGTGGTCCATATGTTCTTCGGCTGAGAATTTTTAAAACAGGGCAGGGGTGAAGTCTGACGGGAGGTAAGATTCAAACCTAGGCAACGTGGCGCCGGCGTTTAGACTGATTGACTTTGGCATTGAAGATCGGTAGAAATCTTGGTCCAACATATGGGCATAGAAACGATTCAAATTCGTTTCCAACAGACACAGCGGAGCTCTCCTAGCCGGATCAATCGCCGATAGGCGATCTGCGCGTGGTGCTCGCATGGTCGTCATATGAGTATGAAATTAAATAGTTGTACCCCTTGTCTAGGATATTGAGCATTGATGTAATGGTAGGAATTACGAGCTAGAGTATGGGATGCTACAGGCAATACACCGAGAAGGAAAGAAAGAGATTGAGCATTAAAAGTAGTTGTCCATGAAAGATACGTAAATCGTTCTGTGCGGAGCCGGTTAGAGGTAAGAAATAGTCCGAAGGAAGGGTGAGGATAAGGAAAAAAAGAGAAATTTTCAGCGACGGTCCTCGTTCCGGGCTTTGCGAACGCTGAGAGCGCCGGCAGCCAATTTTTGTTCCCAGAGCATGTGGCCATCTCCCTCGACCCAATCCCCTGTGACGGGATCCCTTTCAAAGTCTCCGTCCCGGTAGCCATAGCGCTGTTGCAATAGACGTAGGAGGGGGTTCCGCAAAGCGGGGTCCATGCGGACAGTTTCCCCCGGATGATAGCTGCCCACCCCATGACGAGATAGACTCTCTTCGAAAAGGGCTTCTTCATAGGTGCAGCCACAGTTAAGACAACCTGGCGGAGCCATGCGAGGGGGGTACGCTCGGCGTTCGCGTCGGGAATCATGCCATGAACAGAGAGCATTCCCTGCGCGGTTCAGAGAGCAAAAGAGCCGTATACGAGCGTCAGTGCGCGCCTTCCATGACATGTGGGACGCAGGGCTCGGTGTGTTTGGAGAGGGAAGGGTAGTGAGGGGGGAATACCTAGAGTGGCTCATTGTGGACTCGGTAGGACTTCCGCGAGCGAGTTCGCTCTCGAGTTCTTTGATGCGGAGTCGACTGTGGTCATTGACGAGCTCGAGCTCTCGCACCTTCTTCCGAAGGATCTTGATCTCCTCGTCTATGGAATCCAGAGAACCACGGGGGGGTGAATGATTCATGTAAGGTCGTGGACTAGGACCTGGGACGAGAGGATGGGGATATCCGAGATCTGACTGTGCCGACGTCTGCCGTTGATGGACTGGCGATGGGCGGTATGGATGGTAAGAATGGTGTGGGGTAGGATTCCTCAGCTGGGGGGGAATGTCCAACTCGCCGACAGCGCCAGACAGACTGGAGGTAGCACTCATGCTTGAGGCATAAGCGCTTGGGAGAGCATAGGGGGATTGCATGGGGCGATATTCTTCAGGTCGAGGATGTACCATCGCGACAATTTGTACGGGGTACCATTGCTAGGTCCATCACCTTTGATGTGCAGCCATCAACCCAGCGATGACTTGTGCACAGCCTGCGCTAGCCGACACACGAGGCAACATAAGACGGTACACGTCACATGGCCCGTTTCGGTATCAGAAACGTTACATACTACCATGACCGCTCCCGTGAATCACGGAGGGTGAAGCGCCGCGATCCGGGCTGGTCACTGTCACTGAGACGGCGTTCGTGGAGATGTGACGATCGTGAAATTTAACACTACACCTGTTACGTACATAGTAATTATCGTCCGTGAGTGCGTGGCAAATGCCGCACCTGTTTAAGCCCACCTGACCACCGAAATTGTGGCTACGTTTCGAGTTGGGGTTATCCCTTAGCTACCATATGGAGTCACGGTAGACCCCGAACCCATACTCGCAAGATCTAATCGGTCCCCACCTAGAAAAGCCCAAATCTATAGATAGACAGCAGAAACAGGAACTCCGGAGTGGAGACTACCTCGAGGACGAGTCGTGTTTTGGTGAAACATGTGCAGCCAATCAAAAAAAGGTGCTTTCATGGCCACACTTCTCGAAGACCGCGGAGAAATGGAGACACGTATTTCCCGTAAATATTTGTTATCATTGCTCTGATTTGCTATACAAATGGACATCCCGCCAAGGCTTTCCCTTGGGGAGCGAGCTGTTTCATGGGTAGTAATCCTGCGACCACTCTTTCGGGAAAGGATGGAGGACGAACCTTGGCCCATCTGGTATCTCAATTTCACCCGTCTTCGCGTCTATGGTGATGTATCTAGTAATTTCTACAGCAGGTCGATGGGCACATCTAGTACCATAGGCCTTTAGCTCTCGGGTCCAGGAGATAAACGTCGACGAACATTCGAAAGATACGCGAGAACGGAAAGCAATGGGTACCAACTTCTCCGCTGGAGACCTTCTCAGGCTCACACGAATATTGGACTGGACGATGACCCGAAAGGTGGGCGGTGTGTGACATTTTGCGGTCCAAAGTGGTACGTACCTATCTCGAGTAACCGGCATTTGGAGTGTGGTTCCGGGGAATGGTCCTGGGATTTCCGAGACATGAGTGAAGACAGACTTGAATGTCCTTTTTGGCCACCAACAGTACGGTACGTCGCTCAGTGAAGATATTACAAGTTCACGCAGTGGATGTGACCTGAGATGCGTTCTCAAGAAACAAAGTCGATATTCCCACGGAAGGCACGTGGGTCGGTGGATAAAAAGTGGCGTCCGCAATCGCCTGGAATCTCAGCTCGCTCTGTCTCTCTCCTTCATCATCTCGCCCAAGAACACGCAAAACATGGTCTACAAAGTTGCAGGTATGCAGTGTAGTACGTCCACAACGGGTGAGCTGATATCTAACTCGCGGATCTCAGATATCTCTCTCGCTGCCTTTGGTCGCAAGGAAATCGAGATCGCAGAGGTGGGCCAAACGCTGGCTTGCAGTAACAGTTGCTTACATGACCTATAGCATGAAATGCCAGGACTGATGTATATGCGGGCCAAGGTAATCCATCCCGATTGTGGAATCCACCAAACATAGCTGATTACCTTCTGTAGTATGGCGCCTCCAAGCCTTTGTCCGGTGCCCGCATCGCAGGCTGCCTTCACATGTATGATTTCTGCTAGGGGCTACCCTTAATTTCTAATCGCCTGTGCTGTAGGACAATCCAGACGGCAGTTTTGATCGAGACACTCACTGCTTTGGGAGCGGAGGTTTCCTGGTCGTCTTGCGTAGGTTTTCCCGGGGCCTATCACGGATGTTTCCTCCTGACGTTTTAATTAGAACATCTTTTCCACTCAGGATCATGCTGCTGCTGCGTGAGTGCAGATTAAACTTGCTGTCCTTCTATGTATATCATCAGGCATCTAGTATTGCGGCCACAGGTGTTCCGGTCTTTGCTTGGAAGGGTGAGACCGAGGAGGAGTATACCTGGTGCATTGAACAGACTCTTGCTACTTTCCCCGGGGGAAAGAGCCTGAACATGATCTTGGACGATGGCGGTGATCTCACCACCCTTGTTCACGAGAAATACCCCCAGTACCTTAAGGGTAAGCATTTTTTGTGATTTGATGCAATCAGTAGATCCGATAAGCTATTCAGATATTCGAGGTCTCTCTGAAGAGACTACTACCGGTGTCCACCATCTCTATAAGGCTTTCCGAGAGGGCAGGCTCAAAGTCCCTGCCATCAACGTCAACGACTCCGTCACGAAGTCCAAGTTCGACAACTACTATGGTTGTCGCGAATCTCTCGTCGATGGCATCAAGCGTGCTACCGATGTCATGCTTGCTGGCAAAGTTGCTATTGTTGCGGGTTTTGGTGATGTTGGCAAGGGTGTACGTTTTCTCGATGTAGGCTGGATGCTGTTGATACTGATTGTTGTTGCAGTGTGCCGAATCGCTTCGCTCTTACGGTGCTCGGGTATTGATCACGGAAATCGATCCCATCAATGCTTTGCAGGCTGCCATGGCAGGCTATGAAGTCACCACCATGGAGGACGCTGCAGCTCGCGCCAACATTTTTGTGACTACTACAGGTAACCGTGATATCATCACTGCGAAGCACTTCTTGGCGATGCCTGAGGATGCTATTGTCAGCAAGTTCGTAATTCCATGCTATTGGTGCCAGCAAAATGACTAATACTATCACAGCATTGGCCACTTTGACATTGAAATCGATGTTGCATGGCTCAAGGCAAATGCAAAGGACGCTGTGAACATCAAACCTCAAGTTGACCGCTACACAATGCCCTCGGGTCGTCATGTCATTTTGCTCGCCGAAGGCCGTCTTGTCAACTTGGGGTAGGTAACTGATAAAACCAAAGTGTTGTTTGCTTACAAATTATTGATAGTTGTGCTACTGGGCACCCTTCGTTTGTGATGTCTTGCTCGTTCACCAACCAGGTCTTGGCTCAGATCGCCTTGTGGACGAACCCCGGGAAGTTTGCTGTTGGGGTGCACATACTACCAAAGGAGCTTGACGAGGAGGTTGCCCGTGCGCACCTAGAACAGCTGAATGTCAAGTTGACCGCGCTCACGCCTGAGCAGTCCAAGTACCTTGACATCCCTGTTCAGGGCCCATACAAGGCCGCACATTACAGGTAAGACGACGACTGACTGGCGTTTGGGAACTGGCTGATATAGAATGGTCCAGGTACTAAATACGTGCGCTGATGTATGATGGCCTCAACGTGCCCTCGCGATATGAGAGGAACGGGACCTTCAACGTCCTATAGGGTTTGGATGCAATGTATTGAAGAGTCTTTCATGCTCTTTGTGAGGCGAACAAAGAAGGCTGGCTTGAGGGTCACGTCCGGATTGGGGTCTTCGAGAAGGACTTGGTTGATCGCGACGTGTTGTGCGGGCCTCAACGTGCCCATCGTTATTGATGTTGTGTATGTACATATCAGTGGAAGAGGGCGTGGGAAATGAATGTGGATCTAGATCTGCGAGAGTGATGATTATGTAATATTATTCTAAGAGTGAACGAGGGTGACGCGAAGTGCGACAGTACTTACTAGTACTTGACCGACGCTGCTCCCGAATGGTCTCGTCTGCTCGCAATCCAAACGAATCCTACGCTGACCGTGCAAAAAAGGCGAGCACGTCTTCCACCTCCCGGACGACACAGCAAAACCCACAACAACCAGCTACTTATGCTCGTTCCACACACCCGCCGTCCTCCTTAAGGAACCCCCCACAAGTCAACGTCTGGGCGGAACGCATCAAGGAACAACAGGCCCACATTGTCCCTCAGCCTGCTCAGATGCCTCGTCAGCGCGCGACCTCTTCGTCCCAGCCACCCCACGATGACGCGATCCAGCCTCGATCGCCACCTCCTAGTAATCTCTCTACCCAGCTCGCAATCCTCGACCAGCAGGACGACCACGATCCCTTCGTGGTTCGCGTCCCGTCTCATCTCTCCCGCCACTCCTCCTCCAGCACCAATCCCCTTCCTGCCACCGACCCCAATGCGTGGCCCCTCCCAGGCACTGCCCCACATAGCAACACCTCCTCTGGCCACGAGTCTCCCTACGTCTCCGCCCCGCCATCCAGGCAGAGTACGTGTTTGCCATTATTCATCATATAGTTGCCCTCGCCTCATTATCACCATTAGACAGCACCGCTTCTGTTCGGCACCATGCTTACTCCTCATCCGGCTCCGTGCGCCTGTCTCGCGTACAAAGTTTCTCTCGGCACTCTCGTTCTGCATCTCAATCAAGAGCTCAGAGCAGATCAGGCAGCTCTGCCTCCAGTCCACGTTTGCAGATCCGTGGTCGCACATTGCCACAGGACGATTCTGTTCCGCAAGATCTCAGGTTAGACAACCAACACCGGAGACCCTCAATTAAACGTTCCAGTCCTGTATTGCCTGACCCTTCAAACCACATATCAACCTCGCTACAGATCGACCCCGCCTCCTCCCCGGCAGATCCGTCCTATTATCGACGTCCGCCTGTACCTCCATTGCAAGACATGCCCCCTCGCTATGCACACAACTTTATTCAGTACACTCTCCCTCCACATTTTCCAGCTACTCATCTCCCAGGTCACGCTTCGCCTCCATACATTCCTCCTCGTTCTGGCCAGGGTACCCCTCCTTTCCCCCATTATCCACCCTACCCTGCCTATATGTACAGACACGGACATCCGCCGCTTTTCTGGGGCGATATTCCTCCACACTCATTCAATCATTTCCAAAACCAGTCTTCCGTCCCCCTCAATCATGCCAACACTTCAGAGCATGCCGACCCGCATAAAATAGAATTCGGCACCTTATCGCCCCTTATTACGACTGAATCCAGTGCTTCAAAACCCCCAGCGCAATCCCAAAATGGTTTTCAGCCGAAAACATCCAAAAGCGTCGTATTCGGCACCATCAACCCCACGGAATCCCAAGACGAGCAAAATGCTCCTCCGCCCAGCGAAGAACAGTGCGCAAATAGCACGATCGAGCATGCAGCAGAGCAGTTCGCTGCCTTCTCGATTGGGGTAAGTCCGAACGAGCCTGGGCCATCGCGGAACGCGAGTCGCAAGTCATCCGTCAAGTCATTGTCCAGAACCCCCTCCTCCCAACCGGCTACCAATGACGGAGCCAGAGATGCTGACATCGCGTCCCCATCATTGCGAGACGTCAATGGTATCAGGAAACAGATAAAATGGGAATTCGGCACGACTCTGATTGGTGGCCTCGACGACACGCAACCTCCATCATCGCCCTCACAGACATCGGTCCCTCCATCAAACCACCAGAGCGAGTCCACCGATGATCAGCCAGACCTACTCAACCTTCCGCCTTCAAACGACGCATCGCCAGCCGATCGTTCGATGGACAAGTCTGAGACGGAATCTACTGCAAGTGACGTTTGGGTGGTCAAAGATTATGGGTATGGATTCGGCAACCACAGTGGGTACGGGAATGCGCCTGACGTCGTACGCTGGGAGACGCACGAGCGCGAAAGGGAACACGCGCGTGAAGGTCGTCGCGAGCGGGAAATACTCCGTAACCAGCATCATGATAGAAGCTGGGTACCCCCGAGGCAACTCGGCTGGCGGCACGAGAATGGTGTTGAAGGAAGAAGGGATGGATGGGAACAGCAAGTGCACATCGATGTTCCACGACATCTACGACCACGACGAGGCTCATTCTCTGGTTATGGTGGGCACGATCGAGGTGGGTTTACCAGTAGGCGAGGGAGAGGATTTGGAGGACGCTTTCACGGTGGCCGCGGGAGAGGGGCCGTCTTCCATCACCAGCGGCCTGGGTCGTACTCGTATCCGCCGCCGCCGCCGCACCCACCATCTCCGCCATTTGAGGTACTCCCACCTGCGATCGATATGGTCAATGGGTATGGTCCTTACGCACCGCCGGAACTTGAGTCGTATGAGACCGTCCCTGCTGCTTCACAGTCGCGTGTACCGTTCGTGCCTGCCACCTATTCGGTAGATGCGATGCGGAATCGTTTGTTGGGTCAGCTGGAATATTATTTGAGTCCACAGAATATGGCACAAGACTTTTACCTCCGGCAAAGGGTGAGTCGTAACCCATCCTCATTGTCCTACTTGGCCACCTTCCCTTGATGCCCTCCATTGATACATGTCGTCTCTCTTGCAGATGGACAACCAGGGCTGGATCCCGATTTCATTATTGGCGTCTTTCAAACGGGTGCAGCAGTTACACACAGATGCAGATATTGTCAAGGAGGTACTGATCCGGTCGGTAATGGTCGAGGTGAGCGGAGACTGGGTAAGAATGGGGGAAAGACAGTGGGAAGTGTTTGTGTTACCTAATGCCCCGAAGAGTGTGGTGACGGGGGATGACTGCGACGACGGCAAGGGTCCTAGACATGGTCTTTATCACGAGGGCGCTGGATACTCGGAGCTCGGGGAGACTGAGGGCGATCAGGGGGAGATCGAGGGTGACTGCGATGGCGAGGATTGTGAGGGAGATGACGAGGATGACGATATCGAATTTGTGATTGGGGAGGAGGCAGAAGGATCCTGGATGCCTGTGCCGGAACGCAAGTAATGATCACGGCGATCGTGTCATTCCCTTTTGTCCTTGACCAACAGCCCAGGTTTCTGTTGCCGATTCTTTTTTCAGGTCGGTAAAAAACGCATTCAACTCGCATTGACGAAGACTCATGTACAAATGGTGCCAAAATTTCCAGTTTCGTGTGTATATACCCCTCTTAATTTTCTGTCGTTTTGCATGTCTCTCGCTTGCTCCAGTCTCTTTTGCTTTCTATCCCAACAAACGTCACTCACACACACATAGTCGTGCTTCTACTTGTTTTCGTTGCATGGATGTCATTACAGGATGAATAGTACATAACATGGCAAGCAATCCGGGTGTGCGGAACACGGTGTGCGATACGTGTTTCCAATCCTCCGAGTCTGTTTGCAGTGTTGTAGCTTGCGTGCGTTCCGAGCTTTCGGTTCGTGGTCGAGTCACGGGCGCTGTCTATGTAATATGCTATGGTGAGCTAGTATTATTGACAATACATGTTGGGACATGTGTTTTGGCGCGTTTTGTTGTCTTCGCAGAGTCCAGACTGTAATTGAAAACATGAGCCTGAGAAGAAAGCTAGTTTAGTATGCGAAATGCACATGTCCGAGAGTGATGTATTATCTCACACGCAGGATCTGCCAAGTACACACTCAAAACGTCTGAGCAGGGTACCTTTTCTCGCGTGTTGCGTCAGCCGCACGGAGCAACGCTGGCACATTTTACCTGCGGGCTTCGCGGACTCTGTCTGTCAGTAGCATGTGACACGCCTAGATGCGGCGGGTGTTACTTGACCACTTCCTTGATACCAGCGGATATTCGACACTGGCGCCACGTGGAGACGTCAAATGTCTACGGCGAACTAGATCTTCTTTGCAAGTATCCACGTCAACTAGGTGCGACCACCGCGCTACTTCGCTAATGGTTTGATTCCCGTGAAAGACTCCGTCTTGACCCCCAGAACACCTTTTGATTACGCAACAACTTGTTCTGGAGCTCGGTGCCTGGCGCAGTATTGGCGCGAGTATCAGCTTACCCAGTGACTGACTGATAGTCTCCTGTAGCTGCCGCAATACGATATACGACTGACTGAAATGTGTACGTTCCGAAAATCGACGAATGGCGTCCGACGCGCCAGCTACATTTGAAACAAGGACAACCGACAATGACGCCAAGCGGTTTCTGTTTTGGCAAGTTCCAGAATATCCATGTCTGTGCTACATAGCAGCTTAATTTACAGGTCGAGCTAGTATGGTGGTCCCCTTGTAGCTTGTGGACAAGTTACCAGATCACTGAGGCCCATGCGCTCTTGCAGACCTTTTTTGCCTTGAATACGAAAGAAGCAAGTCAGCAAACACGCATCTTGGGAACGTTATCGTGCGTGGTTTCCGAGGGAGCACTCGGGTATCAAGTGAGGTTTCCAGGGTCACGGTTGTTGGGGGTTGCGTCCCTTCTGTTCTCATGATTGCGGGATTTGTGGGGGTCGTTGCTTCATACATAAGTAATCCTGGGAACATGAAACTCTTGGGCTATACATACGCGCTTATTCTCTCTTTTATCTTCCTGCTGCGGTATGATGGCGACCAACGATCTGGACTATAGCAATGCAACCCCGGCGGACGAGGACTCGCTGAAGAAGGAAAATACTGTAGTTTACAGTGAAGAGGTTGATCTGCTCGCATATTACGAAGAAGCAGCAGGGCGACTCGTCGTTGATCCTCAGTAAGTATTCCCATGCGTCCACTGATGAATGATCAAGTCTTACACTGTGGTGAAACAGACGGGCCAGGGTCGAGTTTGGAGAGGCAGTTGCGTCACGGCTCAAGCTCTCCGAGGATGGTACCATGGTCCTCTGGCCACAACCGTGCGACGATCCAAATGACCCTCAGAACGTGCGTGGACTTTGAAAATTTGACGCGTTGGTCCAGATCCCCGAGACCCAATACTGATAAATGGCGTTGCCTTATTTATAGTGGAGCGATCGGCGCAAAGCGTTGCATTTACTTATCATCACAATGGCCGCCTTCGTCCCTGACTTTGATTCGGCGATCGGTATGTAGCGATTCTTTTTTCTTTCCATAAAGCGGTCGCGTTAACGTACGGGTGTGTGGAACAGGTATTGCAGCAATTTTCGGGCTGGCACAGCAATATGATACGACAACTGGGGTCATCAACAACTTGACATCAAAGTAAGCTACATGTTTTATTCAGTGCATGTAAACATCAAGGAGACCATCGCTGACTACGGGACGCAGCTGGAGCATTTTCCTCCTCGGTGATTGCTATCGTTGCAACTAGTCAAACGGCCGTGTTCTGATGCTCAGTTTCAAGGTTGGGGAGGTATCTTCTACGTGATGTTAATGAGACGTTTCGGACGCCTGCCAGTATTATTCTGGTCGCAGCTGCTTTCCCTGGGGTTTTTGATCGGTGCAACTTTTGCTCCGGATTTGCCTACTTTTGCTGGTACATATTGTCTCGCTTTGTTTTGAATCATCCGCTAAGAGAGACGCTTGGGTTAGCGATGCGCTGTCTCACCGCGTTTTTCGGGTACGCTGCACTTGTCTGTTCGTCGATCACGTGCTGAGGGTGTTTGAAGGACGTGTCCCCAGGTCACTGTATGTTTCTCAATCCACTGTCTCATGTTCAAACTTCTTCGTGACGCACTGCCGACTGATTTATACAGGGCCTGTTTGTGGTCACCGACATCTATCCGTTCCACCTTCAGGCGAGGAAACTCAACGTGTGGACAGCAGGCTTTATCGTGTACGTTCTTGCCCATCGTTCTTGTAGTGATCGCTGGTGTTCTCAGGTGTTGCGCTGTAGGTCACCATTCATTTCACCTTTCCTGTTCGGTTTCCTCGTTGCACGAGCAAAGTGGGTTTATTCATCAGCATCTGCGGCGTGTGTGTGAACTGAATGTTTTGTAGCTGGAGGTGGAGTTATGGGATAGGTTGTATTTATAGCGCTATCGTTCTCATACTCATCGTTCTTTTCTTGGAAGAAACGTAAGGCGCTGTCATGCTTCCCAGACACGAGTTCACTGACCGCGCAATAGAATGTATGATAGGGGGAGAAACCGACCTGTACTTTCTAAATCGTCAGGCTTGCGGTATCGCTTCGAGACGCTCATTGGCATGACTGGGTACAGGCTCGCGAAATACAGGGCGTCGTGGCGGGAAGTCATCATGGCCTGTTTGCAAGTCGTCTGGCGACCCCAGTTTATCTTCGTGGTGGTGTTTGAGGTGGGCCGGTTGCGGACTAACGTTTCCAAGTACTCAACATATCTTCGGTTTAGGCAGCCGTCTTCGGCTTCAGCATTGGTATGAATGTGAGTAGTTGGACATCACATGGTGATGTACGCATTTTAATGTCTGCAGGTGACCAATGTTGTCTTCCTTGGCACACCTGCACCGGTTGGGTTCGGGTACGGTGAGGATACCGTCGCTGGCGCGTATGCCACTCCGATGGTTGGTGTCCGAATCGATACAAGAGTATATGGTTGAACTGACGCTTGGGCTTAGGTTGCCATCGTAATTGGCGAAGTTATTGGTCGGTTTGTAAACGATTGGATTTTGAAATTTAGCATTCGGCGGAACCAAGGCTACTTCGAGGCTGAGAACCGATTGTGGTAAGTGCAAATGAACAGGTCCACAGTAGCTGTGGTGGTGACGATCGGACACTAGGGTATGCTATCTCGCAATGCCACTGTATTTGTGCGGCTTTTTGGCACTCGGAGCGGGAATTCAGCACTTGAAGATCGCAGGGTTGGTAATGGGTTGGGGGATTGCGGAGGTGGCAGTGATGATCAATACTGTTGCGATCTGTAGGTGTCCAATGCTCATTTGTCCAACCTGGCAATTGATGTATTTGAAGACGCGTACTGCAATGACTGTTTCCCCAGGCATCAGGTTAGTGTTCCCTGCTCGTAACCAGTGCATCGAGTCGATTTCTGACGCTACTCTCACCAGGGAGAAATCAGCGCTTTGATAAACCTTGCGCGGACCCTTGGTGGTGAGAATACCATTTGTATCAAGTCCTTAGGAATGCTCAAGCGCGTGATTGTAGGATTCAGCGTGGCATACTTTCAAGTCCCGTGGGCAACAAAATCGGGTGCGTTGGTGGTAACGGGAGTCGAGGCAACGTGCGTACCTTTTCCTTTTGTAGCTTCTTATCCTTCCACTGACGTATATGATACAGGATCGCCATTAGTCTGTTCTTGATTGCCGTACCCTTGGTACAATGGAAGGGGTCTTACTTCCGAGTACGTGATATCATTTTCGTGGGTTCTGATAGACTAATATGTTCTGGTCTTCTGCAGAAGCGCTTTGCGGCATGATGTAGGTACTTCTATAGGATGGAATGATTTAAATTTTAGTCGCGTTCACCATCTGATGGCCGCGGCGGGAGTTTGGTTGGTAATATTATTGTTGACTGTAAAGTGGTTGAATCGGATTTATATCACGGATGGTTTGGGTGCTGTACCTTTGATTTGACCCTCTTGCGACGACAACGTCTTTTGCGACATGTTGTCACTGACCTTGTACTGTGAACACGAACTCGGTCCACATGGGAGATATTTTTTCTGTGTGAACGTCGATTATGTAACCCAAGCAAGCCTTGTCGACCAGCAACTTCCATTCCCTTGTGACCCATTCTCAAGACAAAATAATGTTCGCGCCCACCGTAGCCTCTCTTTTAATCCTTTCTGCTTCTGCAGCCGTGAAAGCGTCACCGTGCGTTGCTTTCGACATCAACTGGAATTTGCTAGCATTCGGCCTTGATGGCAAAGACTGGTTTACGGGTACCCAGGACACTTGGTCTGGAAGTAAGCCTGCTTTGTCAACATACCTGATGCATGTCTGACCCGTTATCTGCAGGTGGGCAAGCCACAGACATCACTACCACTGGCCGGCCGTAGGGACGCATGATGTTCGTCATACGCATGGATTGACTCGTATTTTCAGGACTTTCGATGGGACCAACACTACATGCTACCTCTCGCAGGTATGTGCGCCATACTGGCTGCTCAGAAGAGTCAGCCGTCTGATTTTCCTGTCAGTACACCAACGCCATCTATGTTCTCAACGGCGATTCTAAAAACCCATCGTCCATCTACATTTATGATGCTGCTGCTAAATCGTGGTCCACCCAAGCTGTCACTCTTGGGTCCTTCGATACCACTTCTTTCGACGCCATTCTGGACCATGATACCAACGTGTTTTGTAAGTAACTTCTCTCTATACCCTCTTCGCCTTCGAGACTAACGGAAGGCGACATTAGATGCGCTCTCCCACGGAAACTTGTTCTCGCTGGATATGGGTTTGCTCAAGGCAGCGAACAGTACGCCGGTCGTATGGACCGATGTCGAACAGGCTCCATACCCGTCCAACTATCAACCCGTGATGGCCCTGGCTCAAAACCACGTCCACTTCCTCGATGTCCCTGGTGTCCCTGCTGGATCGGCAGACATATTTGTTATTCACTGTATGCATTGTGGTCTACATCGTGGTCCTCTGACTCATCCTTGATTGTATAATAGATTCATACTTCCAGCCTCAGTCCCAGGCTTATCCCCTTCCGGATGGCGGTACGTTCCCTGCCGCATACGGCCAGGCGACGTCATTCTTCCAGGACAGCGGAGTATGTATTAAATTCTGAATGTGTGTTCTCTATAGACTAATTTGTGTTCCAGGTCCAACAGGAATTTGCTTTCATTCCTCAAGACTCGTCCGCAGTCTACGTTATTAACGTCGAGGTAGTGGCACCCATTCCGTGATGCAATGTTTTGTTCCTCACAGAGCTTGATCGTAGACCAACACCACACAAAAGCTCGCCGGCCCAGCCATCAAAGACCCCAAGACTACTTACTTTGCCAGCACCAATTCCCTCGTTCAACTCTCTAGCAACGGCACTGTCTCTTTCCTCTCGTACCAAGAGGGTAACACGTCCGTGAATGCGGCAGCCTCTTGGTCGATTGTGAAGCCCCTCCTTGCTGCAGCCCCTCCATCCACTAGCAGTGCATCAGCTTCTGGCACCAAGACTGCTTCAGGTGTCAGTTCGACTGGTACGAGCTCTGGATCAGCTAATGGGGCCCTTACTGCAAGTCCAATCCGTGCTGGGCTCGTTTTCACTACCCTTCTCGGAGCAATGGTCTACGTCTTGTGAGGTGCAAGGGTTCGAAGGATTCTATTTGTGATACCATTTACACACATATCGGACTGCGGATATGAGGACATTCTTGCTGCTAATATACACAGATTGACTGACTTTTCCTCCTGTTTATTTTTGCCGGCTGCGCGAATTCGCGTGGTAGCAAAATGGTCTATTTGCGGTCTGTTTCGTTCACGATGCGGTGTCAGAGTGATGGATGCGTTGAATGTTTCTAACCTTGGTTGCTTGTGTGCTCCCTGAACGGCGGGGGAAATAAGCCAAAATTTGTCCCTAACGGATTTTGGGTGTTGAGATGATCCGGTGATGATCGGGTCCCGGAAGTAAAGTGCACAGAGATTTGACCGAATAGTACTTCCTCACTCGGGAGCAACTTGTTTGTTGGACAACTGAAGCCGAAGTTGGCTTCCACTAACTTGTTGAACCGTTGGGTGCTTGCAAGACAACTTTCAAGTTGCCAGCCGATCGGGATATCGACGTGTTTTGGTTCTGCGCAATATCAAGTCTGTCTCGAACAAGCGCTTCCGTCAGCTCAGGGTCGAGATTTAACTTTCCCAAACGAAACACTCCCATTCTTCCATTATCCGTTTCCGTCCTCCACACCACTCACCATTGCCGTTACGACTCCCATGTCTTTTAAGGAGAACTTCACACTATCATCTATTTCACTCGGCTCCGAAGACTGGGATCGCTCAGAGGGTGAGATCAACCCCTCGCGCGTGAATGGACAGGCAAACTCAACACCTCGGAACTCGGTGGTATTCCCTGGTGATGGTGTGGAGGATACGCCTCGGCGAAGTCTTGGTGGACGCAAAGAGGGGAGATCGTTGAGCGAGTTGATGAGGTTGCATGCCGAAAAAGGGACGGACGTGAGTTTTACTGCTCAGGAAGCCTCTCGCGTAGCAGACGTTCTCAAGCAATGGGTGAGTCTATCACTTCCATCCTCTACGCGTTTTTCTTGCTCGCCCTTCGTCTATCCACCAATGTTCATGTTGATTTCATGTCGTTGCGCAGATAAATTCGGAAATGTCCCCGTATGAAGGAGAGGACGACTTCTTCTCTCACTCTCAGGATGACTCATCGTTGGGTGCAAAGCGATATTCAAAGCCTCCAACGGAAATGAATAGCCGACCGCGTGGGAAAAGCGAAACGATAACCCTTGCCCAACCCAGATAGTTGGAGTTGTGTTACTCGATTCCTTCCTATCTATGTTATCTTTTCTTTTGTGCTATCTTGGTGATGTGACTCATTCGAGATACCCCAGTGGATGATCTAGATTTTCATGATGGCTCATGACCTAATGACATTCATGACCAGTTTGCTTCTTTTAGTCTATTATTATCATACAGGCAATGTCTTTGGATGTTGCAGGAGAGTGATTGTTTATTGTAACAACAGACTACAGTACTTGATATTTGCAGAGGAGTTCTTGTTGCTGGTGTGAACATTGTATTGTGTAAATATCTTTGCTCCATCATACTACCATTGGTTGGGTAATGCAAACAGCTTTTAGCAAGTGATGATGATGCTATGATGCTGAAGTTGGTGTTACAAGTGTGACTGTGACTGTTTTCACTGTCACATCAACTCAGTGACAGCCTGCAACACTAATTCCAATGTCCTCTGAGGTGTTGTTACTGAAACCCAATATTGATATTGAACATCACAGAAATGCCTTGGTCCTCTTGCAAGAACAACAACAAGAAATGGAAGTGCTGTTGGTGTTGAAGTACTTGTGGCAAAGTTTTAAGTACTTCAAGTTGTCACTGACACTATGCTGCAGCTGCAGCATATGCTACCAACAGTGATGTCCAACCATCTGAGACAGTTGCCATAGAATCTCAAGATGACTTATGTGCTGACACAGCACCAGATGTTGACCCAGATGTCAAAGGTCAGCTCCTTATCATACCAGCAAGTCAAGCCCTTATCTGAGTCATTTTTAGATACTCTCATTCATCCTATGGATAATGAAGACATGAAGCCTGAAAGTCTTTACAAGTCTTCTGATGGAGAGTTAACATATACCACTCAGTCATCCATGGATATTGAGAGTGTTGATGGTGAGGATGACAACTTCTGGATATGGATGGATGAAGAAGACTCTGATGACCACTTGGTGGATGATGGTCTGCTCCTTGAGGAGCTTCAAGCTCTTGATGCACAGCTGATGTCTGACCAGGATCTGTTTGATGCCTGTACATTGACCAATTCTGACCTTATTCATTCTGTTATGGTTTACTAAGGAGATACTCATTTTTCCTACACTTGTTTGTTCTCTCGTTCACAGACTCCATCTCTCACTGTACTCAGTTGTATTCATAGTGGAGTTGTCCTCCACACATTTGTTCTCTCATCCACAGACTCTATCTCTCACTGTATGTGTTACGATTCTCTCTTTTCCTTCTTGTTTTGTATCAACAATGCATCTCGTCTACTCTCCATGGACTTATCTTTTCTTTCTTTTATGATGACACATTCCTCTCACATGTTCTTCCCGCCAGCATCCTGATGGTCTCCACTTACTTAGTCATCATCTCTTCCATCCGTTTCTATTCTTTTCTATGCCTGCCCTCAACGCTTGTATATCCAACATATATAAGTCATAGATACTGCTCTAGTGTTTCCCCACGCTTGAGCTCCTTTGTCTTCTTATACCATATACAATCTATTTGCTCTTGCCTCACCCTCCGCTGGTTTTAGCCCAGCTCCCTTGAACCTTTGAACTACTGGTCTCAGCCCAGTCCCCTTGACCCTTGTGTGGATGCCCCCACAAGTACCCTTGACCTTTGACCCTCCGTTCTATAAGTCCTCGTCGTACTTTTGACTCGACGCTCTTGTCCCTTGATCACTCAAAGGCTATGCTTGTTCCTACCTGGACCAAGCGTAACAAAAGCTCAAGCATGCCTTGCCAGCTACCACCGTTGTAAGCTGCCAAAATTTTGCAACCACCAAAAATCCCTCGTTCCATCTGGGGACTCTCTCGACAACCCC